>OX463297.1:47500-60000 GCA_949820665.1 Scrobipalpa costella | reverse complement strand
CGTTAGCTTGCGATCTATGATGAGCCCCAAGAGTTTAATCTCGTCAGACATACCAATGCCTATCCCGTCCATGTTGAGGAGTGGCGTATCATATTTCAATTTGTTGGTTAGAAGCATAGCTTTTGTCTTATGAGGTCCAAAGTTTAGTTTATTTTTGATACCCCACTCCTGAACATAGGCGAGAGCGGCGTTAGCCTTTCCTTGGACTTCCAGCGCTGTGTTTCCATCGAACACCAACACGACGTCGTCGGCAAAAGCCTGACAATAGTCTTTCCTGGTTTCCAGTCCTTTCAATAGCGGATCCAGGACAAGGTTCCACAGTATAGGTCCTCCTATTGAGCCTTGCACACACCCTTTATTTGTGGATTTGGTGAATTCCTCTCCTCCGTACCTAACTCTGACCTTCCTATCTTGTAGGTAGCTGTCTATTATCCGTCTTATATTTAGTGGACACTTTTCCTCAGCCAGTCGTACTCTAATTGCTGGCCACCAAGCGTTGTCGAAGGCTCCCTCTATGTCCAACGATATCATTGTAATTAGTTTCTTCTGTTTGAGTTTCAGTTGTATGTATTTTACCAGGTCATAGAGGGAGTCCTCAGTGCTTTTTTGTGGCATAAAGCCGTACTGGCGAGTACTTATCTTCGGTAGGAGGTGCCACTTTAGTCTACCCACAACCATTTTTTCCATTATCTTTCCCATCACAGGAAGGAGCCCTATAGGTCTATAAGATTTGGGATTTTGGTAGTCATCCTTACCGGGTTTCCTAAGCACTACCACAGTGGCCTCCTTCCATATGATGGGGAAGTGGTTTAATGCTAGACATTTATTGGTCAGGGCTAGAAATAGTTCGGGGTCTTGGAGTACTACTTGTGCGCAAATATCGGCTGTTAGTCCGTCATTTCCTGGTGCTTTTTTAGGATTGAAGCTTCCCACTGCTGTTTTAAGCTCTACTATGGTAAAGGGCGGGTCATATTCCTCACTATGATCCACGTCGTCATTTACTGTTTCGGCTTTCTGTCTGACAAGTTTGTGGTCTGCATTTTCCCCTGTTTGCTGATCTTCCGGATAGAACGTCTCGGCAAGCACCTTGGCTGATTCTCGTAGGTCATATTTTTTCCCATTTTTTGACAAAGGTAAATCCTCTTGTCTTTTTTGTGTTCTACCTATAACCCTGTATATTCCTTCCCAGACCCCCTCCCTATCCTGTTTTCCGCAAAAATCTTTCCAGCTCTCTGTTTGAGCTGATTGCGCACTGCTTTCATACTCTGCCTTGGCCTGCAAATACTCCTCGACAACTTTTGCTCTGCGATTTAGAGCCGCGCACCTTATTCGTCGCTTTTTTGTTGTGGTGTCTTTCTTTAATTTCTCTAGTTTTTCAGACCACCATGGTGAGGTGAGAAGATCGCCGTTTTTCCTTTTTGGGAGGATGTCTTCACATGTGTTTTTGATGGCCTCTGTATATTCAACAACAAAGCTTTCAAGTTCTCCTTTTGTTTTTATTGATTCAATTTTGGCTATACAAATATCTCTTTTATCTTTCGACTGGTTTAATTTCTCATGAAATGTCCTCCAGTTGGCTTTTTTGGTATTGTATAGCCTCGTTGTTCGCTTGATAGTAGTGCCTTTTGCTCTTGTCAGTTGCATTTTGAAAGAGATTCCATTATGGTCTGAGCTTGTTATGTCGTCAAGAATCCTCCAGTCATCAATAAAGTTCAACAAATTCGCAGAGCACACAGTTATGTCAACGCAACTTGCGTAGATTGTTTCTCCTCTTATGGTGTAGAAAGTCGGAGTGTCCCCTCTATTTAGCATTTGCAGTCCCATCTCGTCTATTGCCCCGGCCATTTCCATTCCTCTATGGTCAATTTTATTACTGCCCCACCAAATATTTTTTGAGTTTGCATCTCCTCCAAAGAGGAGATTTTCGGATCCATATTTGGCTTCTATCTTTTTGAGCTGCTCCAGGTATGGCTCTATAGGCTTGTCTGGTTCGAAGTAAAAAGAAGCGACGACGATCTCCCAGGCACTAGTTCGGATTTTTACTACTGCGATGTTATCGTTGGTGAGTTCCAGACAGGGTATAACATCCATGTCGTGGTCAAAAACCACCACCGACGCCTTAACCATCCCCTCCTCATTTACAGTGTTCTGGTAGATCCTCGCTCCAGAATAGTTCTTCATACTTCTCACACTGCCTACATACGGCTCCTGGAGCAGTGCGAATGCTACTTTTCTCTTACTCGCCTCAATCATCAACTCATCTGTGGCGAGCCTCTTTTTTTGTAGATTGGCCTGGACAATAGAGTATAGCTTCGTCGTCGGTGTGCCTCTTATATCTTGATTTCTGCCTGGGACACCCTTAACAATATGCTACCGTTGAGCGGGCGATTGCGTCCCATTTTCGGCGAATCGGACATTCCTCACTAAAGGCTATGTGGTCTGTTTTGAGATTTTTTGCCTTTTTGCAGTTACAGCAAGTTGGTGGTATGCCTAATTCCCTATCGGGACAAGAAGTCCACATGTGTGCTCCTCCGCAGTGGCTACATTTCTCTATGGTCTCAGAGCAAAGGCGCTTGCCATGTCCGTACCCCAGACAGAGCGAGCATTGTACCAACGGCGACTGGTCGAATACTCGAACCCGTTGCAGATCTATGTGCACCCGCTCCGCTGTCGTGAGGCGCTGCCATACCTGAGGGGACACCTGAAGAACAACGTGTCCCGCGTGAGGATTTCTGCTCTTTCGACGATATTTGACAACCATCCTCCGACTGTCCCCGGCGATATCTCCAATTAGGTGATCGTTTTGGTTTTGTATACTTTCCAAGATATCTTCGTCAGAGTTATAATTTAGGACATCCCTAAGGACAATCAAAGGATCCTTGTTTTGGACTTCGTCAACTTGAAGATTCACTCCTGCATCTTTTAGTTTGTTTGCCACTTTAGTGAGTTCCTCCTTCGAGGAGCAACCCACTATAACTTTTTGGTCCCTGGCTTTCCTCATTTTGTCCACCTTTATTCCATCAGTTTTTGCGTTTATGGCGGTTCGGATCTTTTCTACCACTTTACCACTGGTTTCCCCTTCATTTGAGGAAATCACGATGGAGTGCACCTGCGAGCTGGTGTTATAATTTTTTACAGTCTGCGCATAAGTAGCCTGTTCTGTGGCTTTCTTAGTGGTGGACTTCAAGGTCTCTGTATGTTCTTCGATTTTACCTCTAAGTTTTTCCATCTCCTCTTTACTTTCTTTTAGTAGTCTACTATGTTCTTCCAATTGTGAGAGGATGGGGTCACTTTTGACAGAGAAGGTTTTATCGGAATCAGATGTTTCTGGGATTACCTCCACAGTATCTTTGCTTGTTTGGCTCGCCTTCATCTTTTTCATTTGCGTTTCTGACTCTTTTACCAACTCGTAGAGTCTTTCTAAGGCGTCAGTGATCCCGTCTCTAACGTCATTTTTCAGACCTCTTTGGGCGCTAAGATGTAATTTGGCCTTTGTAACACAACCTCTTGCCTCCTCCGTGGGGGTGAGATTCTTTTCCCTGGGTGGTGTGCGGGTCTCTTTCGGTGGAGTTGGCCCAGAGGCTTTTGTGTTCTGTGAGAAAGTCAACTTAATTTTTGGCTTAGGACCTGCGGGTTTTTTCTTACTGGTCGTAGTTTCTTTTGGAGTAGAGCCTGCGGCGGCTGCCTCCCAATCGACAACAGTACGTCGGACGTTGGCCCCTGCCGCGTCTTGAGTCAGTAGTAATTCCAGATCATCACTGTCTGAAGTTTTAGCGGGTGTACGAAAGGTAGCCATTATGGAGACGGAGAAGTGAGTTAAAAAGACGATAAAAAATTAAGTCTGAAAGATGAGTTTGTATTAGATTTTACAAATAAACAATAACGACAATCAAAAATATAAAAACAATCAAGAGTCACAGACTCTATGTCAATAAAATTGATTACGACTAATTAGGTTCTATTTAGAGCCAGTTAAACAGAAAAATAATAAAATAAAATATCTAAAAAAAAAAACAAACTCTATGTAGAGCTATAATATGTAAGTGATCTGAAAGATCTCGTTGAGCCCTTTCAGATGAAACCAAGCACAAAGCTCTACCCCCTCTAGTTCCCGAGCTACAATGGATTGAAATTTTGGGTCAAATTTGGGTCAGCTTTGACCCATGGAGTATAAAAGGTATAACTTTGGATCCTGTGGTCCAATTTTCTCCGGGTTTCGTGCTCGGTGTTGGTGTTTATGTCAACTACTGCTTTCTGCCCTTTTCAGGACCTGAAATTTTCAGTTCCTGAAAAGTGCCGAAACGTAAGTAGGAGTATTGAAAAGGTTGAGCTCCGCGCTGTAGTGTAAACCACGTCTTTCTACGACCACGGGTTATGGAGTTACAGTGGTTTGAAAATGGACTCTGACAGTTGTCACGTGACGGACAAATGTCAAACCCGATGTTTGATACCCTTTTCCTCCAGAACCCGAGGCCACAAAAAATCGCGGTTTTCGTTCCGCTGGTCAGATAAAAAACTACTATAGATTTTCAGGATTTTCAGGCCCTGAAAAACAAGTTGTCCGGATTTTACTAAAAACTAGGTAGGACAGTTTGTGCGGTGGCCTTGATGCAGAAACCGAAAACCCCAGATTTTTAGGTGTGGTAATAACCGAGATACGGGGTGTCAAAGATTTTTTCCGTGACGTCACTAATGTCAATGGTCGGCTTTAAAGGCCCGTATCTCCGGAAGGGAATGTCGGTCCGGAACCGGGTTTCCACAGAAATACTCTGCTTCACCAGGAGTGCGGTCCTATGTTGGTTTTAGAACCAAAATTTTTCAGGTCCTGAAAGTTCCTGAAATGCGAAAATTTACAAATCTTATCCGCTGAAGATAGCTTTGCCCGAAACCACAATTTTCCAGGCCTCACAGAGACAGAGTTACGGGCTTCTAAAGAATTGACCCTTTTGTTCCCAATTTGGGTCAAAATGCTGAAATCCTTAATTCTAGTGTTACAAGTCCCAAGTTTGGGCTTATACTATCCATAAAGGTCTAATTAAAGATATTCCGGAGTCTAAATATTTATTTATTGGATACTTTTCTATATATTGCCAAATAACACAAAAAAATCTATTACCGACTAACTGTAATCTGAAAAAAATCGGAAAAATACGTAAATATCAACTTAAATAGATGTTAACATTACAATAAAAAGATATTCCGAAAAAGTCCACTCTTCAGCAGATTTCAGGGCGAAAAACAGGATTTCCGGTTTCTTAGCTATAAAATCGCGGTTTTCAGGCACAAAATTCTAATTTTTTGAATACACAGTATTTATGTAAGCGCGCAACCAAATTGCTAATAAAATTCAGGGGTCATCGATCGCTTTCTCAAGATATAAAAATTCAAACTTTTGATGTTATAACTTAATTATCTGAAAAAGTGAAGGTCAAAAAAATCTAAAACAAGCACTAAATGTCTATATTTAGCAGGGACTCCCGGCTGGCAAATTTTTAGCTCCCGGCGCCTCTCCGTTAAGTGACCACGTTCCACGTGGTTTTTGTTTTTCTTCAGTTTTCACTCTGAAGGAGTTTCAGAAAAAATTCTGAAAAATTTTTGATTGCAGGTCTTCTTGGTGCGAATCACAGCGCTTAACTTTTAGAGGCAGCTCCGATATAAAAATATTAAGATAGAGTGATGTGAAAAAACAGTACCTTCGCAAAGTAACCTAAAAATAGGTTTTCCGGTTATAACTTGGTAGGCGGTGATCTCGCCTTCAAGCAAACAAATTCACTTTACGGCACACTTAATTTTGCACACAAAAACACAAATTTCACTCAAATCGGAGCACTATAACCAATTTTTTCGACTTTTTTACTGGGAGCACTTTGGATTTCGATGCGTTCCGGGCGGTTGTCGGCACGCTACTGGGTTAGGTTAGGTTAGGTTAGGTTAGGTTAGGTTAGGTTAGGTTAGGTTAGGTTAGGTTAGGTTAGGTTAGGTTAGGTTAGGTTAGGTTAGGTTAGGTTAGGTTAGGTTAGGTTAGGTTAGGTTAGGTTAGGTTAGGTTAGGTTAGGTTAGGTTAGGTTAGGTTAGGTTAGGTTAGGTTAGGTTAGGTTAGGTTAGGTTAGGTTAGGTTAGGTTAGGTTAGGTTAGGTTAGGTTAGGTTAGGTTAGGTTAGGTTAGGTTAGGTTAGGTTAGGTTAGGTTAGGTTAGGTTAGGTTAGGTTAGGTTAGGTTAGGTTAGGTTAGGTTAGGTTAGGTTAGGTTAGGTTAGGTTAGGTTAGGTTAGGTTAGGTTAGGTTAGGTTAGGTTAGGTTAGGTTAGGTTAGGTTAGGTTAGGTTAGGTTAGGTTAGGTTAGGTTAGGTTAGGTTAGGTTAGGTTAGGTTAGGTTAGGTTAGGTTAGGTTAGGTTAGGTTAGGTTAGGTTAGGTTAGGTTAGGTTAGGTTAGGTTAGGTTAGGTTAGGTTAGGTTAGGTTAGGTTAGGTTAGGTTAGGTTAGGTTAGGTTAGGTTAGGTTAGGTTAGGTTAGGTTAGGTTAGGTTAGGTTAGGTTAGGTTAGGTTAGGTTAGGTTAGGTTAGGTTAGGTTAGGTTAGGTTAGGTTAGGTTAGGTTAGGTTAGGTTAGGTTAGGTTAGGTTAGGTTAGGTTAGGTTAGGTTAGGTTAGGTTAGGTTAGGTTAGGTTAGGTTAGGTTAGGTTAGGTTAGGTTAGGTTAGGTTAGGTTAGGTTAGGTTAGGTTAGGTTAGGTTAGGTTAGGTTAGGTTAGGTTAGGTTAGGTTAGGTTAGGTTAGGTTAGGTTAGGTTAGGTTAGGTTAGGTTAGGTTAGGTTAGGTTAGGTTAGGTTAGGTTAGGTTAGGTTAGGTTAGGTTAGGTTAGGTTAGGTTAGGTTAGGTTAGGTTAGGTTAGGTTAGGTTAGGTTAGGTTAGGTTAGGTTAGGTTAGGTTAGGTTAGGTTAGGTTAGGTTAGGTTAGGTTAGGTTAGGTTAGGTTAGGTTAGGTTAGGTTAGGTTAGGTTAGGTTAGGTTAGGTTAGGTTAGGTTAGGTTAGGTTAGGTTAGGTTAGGTTAGGTTAGGTTAGGTTAGGTTAGGTTAGGTTAGGTTAGGTTAGGTTAGGTTAGGTTAGGTTAGGTTAGGTTAGGTTAGGTTAGGTTAGGTTAGGTTAGGTTAGGTTAGGTTAGGTTAGGTTAGGTTAGGTTAGGTTAGGTTAGGTTAGGTTAGGTTAGGTTAGGTTAGGTTAGGTTAGGTTAGGTTAGGTTAGGTTAGGTTAGGTTAGGTTAGGTTAGGTTAGGTTAGGTTAGGTTAGGTTAGGTTAGGTTAGGTTAGGTTAGGTTAGGTTAGGTTAGGTTAGGTTAGGTTAGGTTAGGTTAGGTTAGGTTAGGTTAGGTTAGGTTAGGTTAGGTTAGGTTAGGTTAGGTTAGGTTAGGTTAGGTTAGGTTAGGTTAGGTTAGGTTAGGTTAGGTTAGGTTAGGTTAGGTTAGGTTAGGTTAGGTTAGGTTAGGTTAGGTTAGGTTAGGTTAGGTTAGGTTAGGTTAGGTTAGGTTAGGTTAGGTTAGGTTAGGTTAGGTTAGGTTAGGTTAGGTTAGGTTAGGTTAGGTTAGGTTAGGTTAGGTTAGGTTAGGTTAGGTTAGGTTAGGTTAGGTTAGGTTAGGTTAGGTTAGGTTAGGTTAGGTTAGGTTAGGTTAGGTTAGGTTAGGTTAGGTTAGGTTAGGTTAGGTTAGGTTAGGTTAGGTTAGGTTAGGTTAGGTTAGGTTAGGTTAGGTTAGGTTAGGTTAGGTTAGGTTAGGTTAGGTTAGGTTAGGTTAGGTTAGGTTAGGTTAGGTTAGGTTAGGTTAGGTTAGGTTAGGTTAGGTTAGGTTAGGTTAGGTTAGGTTAGGTTAGGTTAGGTTAGGTTAGGTTAGGTTAGGTTAGGTTAGGTTAGGTTAGGTTAGGTTAGGTTAGGTTAGGTTAGGTTAGGTTAGGTTAGGTTAGGTTAGGTTAGGTTAGGTTAGGTTAGGTTAGGTTAGGTTAGGTTAGGTTAGGTTAGGTTAGGTTAGGTTAGGTTAGGTTAGGTTAGGTTAGGTTAGGTTAGGTTAGGTTAGGTTAGGTTAGGTTAGGTTAGGTTAGGTTAGGTTAGGTTAGGTTAGGTTAGGTTAGGTTAGGTTAGGTTAGGTTAGGTTAGGTTAGGTTAGGTTAGGTTAGGTTAGGTTAGGTTAGGTTAGGTTAGGTTAGGTTAGGTTAGGTTAGGTTAGGTTAGGTTAGGTTAGGTTAGGTTAGGTTAGGTTAGGTTAGGTTAGGTTAGGTTAGGTTAGGTTAGGTTAGGTTAGGTTAGGTTAGGTTAGGTTAGGTTAGGTTAGGTTAGGTTAGGTTAGGTTAGGTTAGGTTAGGTTAGGTTAGGTTAGGTTAGGTTAGGTTAGGTTAGGTTAGGTTAGGTTAGGTTAGGTTAGGTTAGGTTAGGTTAGGTTAGGTTAGGTTAGGTTAGGTTAGGTTAGGTTAGGTTAGGTTAGGTTAGGTTAGGTTAGGTTAGGTTAGGTTAGGTTAGGTTAGGTTAGGTTAGGTTAGGTTAGGTTAGGTTAGGTTAGGTTAGGTTAGGTTAGGTTAGGTTAGGTTAGGTTAGGTTAGGTTAGGTTAGGTTAGGTTAGGTTAGGTTAGGTTAGGTTAGGTTAGGTTAGGTTAGGTTAGGTTAGGTTAGGTTAGGTTAGGTTAGGTTAGGTTAGGTTAGGTTAGGTTAGGTTAGGTTAGGTTAGGTTAGGTTAGGTTAGGTTAGGTTAGGTTAGGTTAGGTTAGGTTAGGTTAGGTTAGGTTAGGTTAGGTTAGGTTAGGTTAGGTTAGGTTAGGTTAGGTTAGGTTAGGTTAGGTTAGGTTAGGTTAGGTTAGGTTAGGTTAGGTTAGGTTAGGTTAGGTTAGGTTAGGTTAGGTTAGGTTAGGTTAGGTTAGGTTAGGTTAGGTTAGGTTAGGTTAGGTTAGGTTAGGTTAGGTTAGGTTAGGTTAGGTTAGGTTAGGTTAGGTTAGGTTAGGTTAGGTTAGGTTAGGTTAGGTTAGGTTAGGTTAGGTTAGGTTAGGTTAGGTTAGGTTAGGTTAGGTTAGGTTAGGTTAGGTTAGGTTAGGTTAGGTTAGGTTAGGTTAGGTTAGGTTAGGTTAGGTTAGGTTAGGTTAGGTTAGGTTAGGTTAGGTTAGGTTAGGTTAGGTTAGGTTAGGTTAGGTTAGGTTAGGTTAGGTTAGGTTAGGTTAGGTTAGGTTAGGTTAGGTTAGGTTAGGTTAGGTTAGGTTAGGTTAGGTTAGGTTAGGTTAGGTTAGGTTAGGTTAGGTTAGGTTAGGTTAGGTTAGGTTAGGTTAGGTTAGGTTAGGTTAGGTTAGGTTAGGTTAGGTTAGGTTAGGTTAGGTTAGGTTAGGTTAGGTTAGGTTAGGTTAGGTTAGGTTAGGTTAGGTTAGGTTAGGTTAGGTTAGGTTAGGTTAGGTTAGGTTAGGTTAGGTTAGGTTAGGTTAGGTTAGGTTAGGTTAGGTTAGGTTAGGTTAGGTTAGGTTAGGTTAGGTTAGGTTAGGTTAGGTTAGGTTAGGTTAGGTTAGGTTAGGTTAGGTTAGGTTAGGTTAGGTTAGGTTAGGTTAGGTTAGGTTAGGTTAGGTTAGGTTAGGTTAGGTTAGGTTAGGTTAGGTTAGGTTAGGTTAGGTTAGGTTAGGTTAGGTTAGGTTAGGTTAGGTTAGGTTAGGTTAGGTTAGGTTAGGTTAGGTTAGGTTAGGTTAGGTTAGGTTAGGTTAGGTTAGGTTAGGTTAGGTTAGGTTAGGTTAGGTTAGGTTAGGTTAGGTTAGGTTAGGTTAGGTTAGGTTAGGTTAGGTTAGGTTAGGTTAGGTTAGGTTAGGTTAGGTTAGGTTAGGTTAGGTTAGGTTAGGTTAGGTTAGGTTAGGTTAGGTTAGGTTAGGTTAGGTTAGGTTAGGTTAGGTTAGGTTAGGTTAGGTTAGGTTAGGTTAGGTTAGGTTAGGTTAGGTTAGGTTAGGTTAGGTTAGGTTAGGTTAGGTTAGGTTAGGTTAGGTTAGGTTAGGTTAGGTTAGGTTAGGTTAGGTTAGGTTAGGTTAGGTTAGGTTAGGTTAGGTTAGGTTAGGTTAGGTTAGGTTAGGTTAGGTTAGGTTAGGTTAGGTTTTTTTTTTTTTTTTTTATTGTATGTTTGGCTGAGTTCCCTCTGACATTAGTCAGAGACGTTGTACAACTAAACACGGACTTCACTGCTATATTAAGTTTTTATTGTCCATAATCAGTCAAGGATGTACAGGACTCCGGATTTTCGTACGGGAGTCCTGCTAGTCATTAGTTTCTTAGATACTAGAGGCGAGGAGCGGGTTAAATTAACGAATTCAAATCTTTTTTTTTTTTTTCTCATTTCTTTTTTGCATCTTTTTTTTTTTTTTTTTTTTTTCCTTTTTTATACTTATTATCTACTGTTTACATTATTACGTATTTGCAAGTGATTCATATAACATAATATGAATTCTTGCAAATTATTTTAAGGCTAATTTATATTTTAAGACTTAATATTATATATTATTTCTATTTATACAATCTTACTCTCTCACATAAGTGTTTACAGATTTGAAGATGATTTAGTATATTCTCAGTATATACTTAGGCATCATGTTTTGTTTCTATCTATTGCATATCTAGCGACTATTGTACAGAATTTTAAGAAGTCATTTCTGTATTTTCCTGCCATTAATTCACATAGAGTTTCTTTTTCTATTACAGTGCTCGTCCTTTGTTCCAGGCTATAACGTTGGGAGCCAAAAATGGGACAGTCTACGATCAGATGGACCGGTGATTCTTCCTTCGTGGAGTCACAGCTGCACGAAGGGCTGTCTTTTAATTTAAAACGGTGTAAGTATTGACCGAAACCTCCATGGCCAGTCAGGACCTGGACCAGCATTGGGGTAAGTTTAACCTTCTTTAGAATTTTGTAGGACACAATTGCATTTGGTAAGAAATGTTTGGTGGTTTCCGCCGTCTCACCATCGATATAGCGTTCGTTCCAGAGTTGCAAGGATTTCTGACGCAGCATTCGTTTAATGTACGAGGTCGGACATCTTGTGTAGTCTGCTTTGGTTTTTTTGTGAGCTGCCTGTTTGGCCAGCTCATCTGCACGCTCGTTACCTACGGTGCCCGCGTGGGCTCGAATCCAGAACAACCTTATCTTTTTTCCACTATGTTCTAGTTCTGAAATTTTCCGCTTGATGTCGAACGCTAATGGGTTGAAGGAATTTCGATTCTGGAGAGTTTCTAGTGCTGATCTAGAGTCGCTTAGAATGTTTACCGTGTTGCCTTCGATTCTAAATACAATTTCTATTGCCTGATGTAGAGCATACAATTCTGCCTGGTACACGGAGCAAAATGGCTCAAGCTTGTATTTCTTGCTTTCTGTTTCTTCTCCATTCTGCCAGAGCGTCAAAGCCGCCCCCACTTTTCCGTCTATTTTACTGCCATCTGTAAAAATACTCGGTCCGGCTATCTGATTATCTAGAACAGTTTGTGGTTCCAGGTCTTCTAGCTGTGTAAACACGATGTTGCTTTCTTTACATGGATGTAGAGCCTTCAGATAGCATGTTCGCTCTTCAACTTTTCCATCGCCTAGGATTTGTTGCGGCTTTCCACGCTTGGCTTCGTAGAGCTGTGCACATTCTCTTATTCTCAGGTCGAGTGGGAGAAGGCCCGACAAAACAAGGGCTGCGTTTAAGGATACAGTTCTGTACGCCTTGCAAATTTTTTGCGCAAATCCCCTCTGAACTACGTTTAGATGTTTCTGTATCCCAATTCTGTCAGATGCCTCCGCCCAAACACTCGACGAATACAAAATTATGGGCTCCACTACCGCAACATAGATCGTTCGGATAATCTCAGCCCCAAGGCCCCAGGATATTTTAGCCGCTCTTGTTAGTTGCTTGTAGAGATTTGCCGCCTTCCTGCATATGTTAGTCACATGTTTTTCGAAAGGTTAGGTTAGGTTAGGTTAGGTTAGGTTAGGTTAGGTTAGGTTAGGTTAGGTTAGGTTAGGTTAGGTTAGGTTAGGTTAGGTTAGGTTAGGTTAGGTTAGGTTAGGTTAGGTTAGGTTAGGTTAGGTTAGGTTAGGTTAGGTTAGGTTAGGTTAGGTTAGGTTAGGTTAGGTTAGGTTAGGTTAGGTTAGGTTAGGTTAGGTTAGGTTAGGTTAGGTTAGGTTAGGTTAGGTTAGGTTAGGTTAGGTTAGGTTAGGTTAGGTTAGGTTAGGTTAGGTTAGGTTAGGTTAGGTTAGGTTAGGTTAGGTTAGGTTAGGTTAGGTTAGGTTAGGTTAGGTTAGGTTAGGTTAGGTTAGGTTAGGTTAGGTTAGGTTAGGTTAGGTTAGGTTAGGTTAGGTTAGGTTAGGTTAGGTTAGGTTAGGTTAGGTTAGGTTAGGTTAGGTTAGGTTAGGTTAGGTTAGGTTAGGTTAGGTTAGGTTAGGTTAGGTTAGGTTAGGTTAGGTTAGGTTAGGTTAGGTTAGGTTAGGTTAGGTTAGGTTAGGTTAGGTTAGGTTAGGTTAGGTTAGGTTAGGTT
>OX463297.1:0-42500 GCA_949820665.1 Scrobipalpa costella | reverse complement strand
TTGCAAATTTTTTGCGCAAATCCCCTCTGAACTACGTTTAGATGTTTCTGTATCCCAATTCTGTCAGATGCCTCCGCCCAAACACTCGACGAATACAAAATTATGGGCTCCACTACCGCAACATAGATCGTTCGGATAATCTCAGCCCCAAGGCCCCAGGATATTTTAGCCGCTCTTGTTAGTTGCTTGTAGAGATTTGCCGCCTTCCTGCATATGTTAGTCACATGTTTTTCGAAAGACAGCTTATGATCGATGGTAAGTCCGAGGATTTTAATGTCCTCCACCATTTTGATTGCTGTACCATCCATATCGATGCGAGGTGTGTCATGTTTTAGTTTTTTTGTGACTAACATGGCTTGAGTCTTGTGGGCGGCAAATCGTAGCTTGTTTTTTACTCCCCATTCATGTATACGAGTTAGGGTGGGGTTCGCCTTCGTTTCTATCTCAAGAGCAGTTGGAGCAGAGAACACCAGAACAATATCGTCGGCGAAAGCCTGGCAGTAAATGCCCATCGCTTCCAGGTCATCGAGTAATGGGTCCAGCAAGACGTTCCAGAATGTCGGTCCCCCTATAGAGCCTTGTACACAGCCCTTTGTTGTGGATTTTTGGTACCGCTGTCCGAGGTAACCGACCGTCACTTTCCTATCCTTGAAATAATCCTCAACAAGGCCTCTCAGATTCTGAGGCAGTTTTTTGTCGAGCAGTCCACACTTTACTGCGGGCCACCAGGCGCTGTCGAAAGCCCCCTCTATGTCCAGTGAGACTATGACATTGATCAGTTTTTTCCTCAGGTTATCTCTAATGTGTTGCACAAGGTCATAGAGGGAATCCTCCGTACAGCGCTGTGGGACGAAGCCGTACTGCCTGGGGTTGGATTTAGGCAGAATATGCCAGCGTATTCTCCTTATCATCATTTTTTCGAAGATTTTCCCAAGTATGGACAAAAGCCCAATTGGCCGATAGGATTTTGGCTTTGCGTAATCCTCTTTCCCCGGCTTTCTCAGTACTACGACCGCTGCTTCCTTCCAGGGTGATGGAAAGCAAGAGAGTTTTAGGCATTTATTGAGTAGTGCCAGAAACACTTCCGCCGACGCTTCTATTGCCGCTGAGCATATATCTGCGGTAAAGCCGTCTGGCCCGGGAGCTTTCTTGGGATTGAAGCTTTTGATAACATACTTAAGCTCAGACATTGTGAATGGTGGATCTTGGTGATCATTTGGGAGGACATCCGACATTTTCAGGGCCCTTTTACGTATTACCCTGTGGTCATCCTGATCTTCAGCAGCTACATCGTCCGGAAAAAATGTAGTTGCCAGAAGTTTTACGGACTCCTCGGGGGTACATACTACATCATTATCTATGAGTGCCTGATCTTGGTGTCGCTTTGATGTCCTACCTATGACCCTGTAAATGCCGTCCCACATACTTTCCCGGTCTTGCTTCCCACAGAATGATTTCCAGCTCGTGGTCTGTGCCGCTGCTGCTGCTTGCTCATAGTATTCCTTTGCTTGCAGATATTGGTCAATTACGTAGGCACGACGGCGGGTGGCTGCGCATCCTATTCGGCGCTTCTTAGTTACCATATCACTCTTCAGGTGTTCCAGCTCCTCTGTCCACCAAGGCAATTTATTATTAACGGTAATTTTTTTTAGCGGTATGGTTTTTTCGCTTGCCTCGTTGACGCTTTTTATATATTTATTTATTTCGTTTTCTAGTTCTCCTTTGGTTTCTATTTGGGCTATATTTCTGGTGTCTAATTTTTGCTCATGAATCATTTTTACAAGCTCCGATTTGAAAGTGTCCCAGTTGGCTTTCCTTGTGTTGAACTTCCTTGTGGATATACTCTGTTTCTGGGATTCGTGTCTTTTTAATTCTATGTTAAAAGTTATAGCATTATGGTCGGAGCTTGTAATACCCTTATCTACCCTCCAATCATGAATACCATTTAGCAGCCGATCTGAGCACGCTGTTATATCCACGTGGCTTCTAAATAGCTTTCCTCCCCGGACGGTGTCAAAAGTCGGTTCCACTCCTTGGTTTAGAATGTGTAGCTCCATATCATTCAAGGCGTCGAAAAGTTCCCGCCCTCTAGCGTCCTCCCTTACGCTGCCCCACCAATGGCTCCAAGCGTTTGCGTCTCCTCCGATGAGAATTTTCATTTCCCCAAGTTTGTCTCTTATCAATTGTATCTGCCGTAAGTAGGGTTCAATTGGTAGGCTGTCCTCAAAGTATATTGATACCACTCCTATTTGCCACACATTGGTCTTAAGAGTAGCGACTGTAATGTTTTCGGTTGTCAGCATTGGACACTCTAAAATGTCAATTTCGTTATTAAACACTACTATGGCAGATTTAACTGGTTTAGTGCGGACCCTTGTACATTGAACGACTCTCATTCCCGGGCTCGCTTTCATCTCGCCCACTTCTCCCACGTAGGGTTCTTGGACCAGCGCAAAACAGGTTCTCCGTTTAGTAGCTTCTATTAGAAGTTCTTGTGTCGCCAATTTCTTTCTTTGCAGGTTTGCCTGGATCACCTTGTGGATTTGCTGGTTTTCGGTTGGGGAGCCCTTAGCAGTAAGCTACCGAGGATCGAGCCAATGCATCCCATCGTTTTCTGACTGGGCATACGAAGTCGAAGGCATTGTGGTCCTTGCGTTCCGATTCGGCACGGAGACAGTTCCGACATGTAGGTGGCGTGTGCGATAACCATTCCTCACAGATTGCTTTTAAGTGCGGTCCACCGCAGTGGCTGCATACGTCCTCGGTTTCAGTGCAGTGTTTTCTGCTATGACCATAGCCCAGGCAACGAGAACACTGCACCAAAGGTGACTGGTCTTCCACTCGTACGCGCTGCAGATCGATGTGAACTCGACCGACAGATGTAAAGTTTGTCCACACTTGAGGTGACACCTGCAACACTACGTGGCAGGTGTGTTCATTTCTTGTTTTACGCCTATATTTTGGTTCAAGTCGCAAGCTTTCTGCCGTGATGTTGTCCAGCAAGTGCTTGTTTTGGTTTTTTAGTGCCAAGATGATGTCCTCATCGGTATTATATGAGAATACGTCTCTAAGGATTATTAGTGGGTCTTTATTTGTAACCTCTTCCACTGTAAGTTGTTGACCTTGGCTCCTAATGCGTTCAGATACTTTCCGCAGTTCCTCCTTTGAGTTGCAACCCAACACAACTTTTTGATCCTTGGCTTTTCTTAGTCTATCGACTCTAAGCCCCGTTTCTTTGGCATCCACGGCGGTTCTAATCTTATTAATTACGCTTCCGCTTGTATCTCCCACCTCGCTTGAGGATATTACCACTGAGTGGATTTCCTTCTGGGAAAGTTGTGGTCTCTTGCTTATAGTTGAAGCAGCCTGGGCGTATGTGGGCATTTGGCCAGTTGCTATGTCCTTCAGTCGACCCGTTAACGATGTAGTGTATTCCTTGCATTCTGCTAGGGTTTTGCTGTGGTCTTCTAATTTGTCAATTAGTTGCTTAACAAGGTCCGATGAAGGCGAGTCGCACTTTGGATCAGTATTTTGTTGTGGTGGCTGTACATTTTTCGTCCGCTCTTTTTCAAGTTTTAATAAGTCCAAGTTACGCTGTAGAGTTTCTCTTGACTCTGCAAGACGCAAAATTATGTCATACATGTCCGCTAGTTTTTTCAGAACTGTCGTTTTTATTGTGTTTTTAATGTTGCCAGACTGCTCCATCTGGTACTTTGCCTCTTGATATATTTTATTGGCTTTTGCTGGCAAACCAGCCATAGCGACGAGAGGCGAAGGGGGATTCGTGTTGCCGATATTGGATATTTCTGGCTTTCCAGGCATGGTGGATTTTTTGATCGGGGAAGTACGTTTTTGGCTTGCCAGGATCCCGCCCGCCTGGACATGGAAGCTTCCGAGGGATGTACTAGCGGCAGGGTCGGTTTTCGAGTTCTTCATGTTTTGAGGGATTCTGGTCCGTCGATACAACCAGGAACAAAGACGATTGCAGGAGTATAAACACAGACGCCCGCGAGCAAGTAACTTATTTTACTATATATATAAATATAGCAACGAAGACGATAGATATACAAGAGATCAACTCCAATTTAGGATATTGTCACAGTGACACAATAGTGCCTGTCAATATATTACAATATTATAAAGTGAGTTACAGCAAATTAATTTAATATAAAAATAATAATATAACTACACATAAACTTTGCTGTAGTGACTGTCTCTATGTCCAGAAGGACTTAAAATGAGAGACCCAGGTCAATAAACCTAATTATAGGCGTTTTAACCTAAATACAGCTAATTAGAACAATAAAACTAAAATTGCTCTATGTAGAGTCAATAACTATATGGAGTCAAAAGAGCTCTCAGAGACCTTTCATTTGATGCCAATCTCAAGGCTCTGGCTTCAGTAGTTCCGGAGATATGGGCAAATGAATTTTCGGGTCATATGGTCGACCCAATGACCCAAAACGGACTATTGATGATATCTCCGGAACTGGTGGTCAGATTTCCGCGGGATTTGAATCTTTATGGCATGCGCATCGAGCCCCGTTGATTAATGTTATTTTCAGGCTCTGAAACTTTCAGTGCCTGAAAACTGCTGAAAATATCTTGTCTCATGTAAGGGGTGATGCTGAAACCAGCAGTCCAAACCCCGATCCTCTACGACCTCAGGAACCAAAGCAAACTCAGATTTAAAAAGTATTTTGACAGCTGTCAAGTTGGTCTCAACTGTCAAACTTAATGTTTGGAAGTCGATTACTCCGGTTCCAGATGCCGCAGGAGGACGCGGTTTTTTGTCTATAACAGAGCTTAGTCTATATTTTGTGAATGTTTATTTTTCAGGACCTGAAAAATTTTTTGCTCCAATCTTCCTGAACACTATCTAAGCCGACGGAAAAACTGTCCCTAATGCTGAATCTGCAAAAAGATTGTTTCCAACTCAAATAGTTAAAAAGTAAACGGGGTTTGATTGAAAACAAGATGGCCGCCGAACTGTCAAACGGCAGCTTTGCAAGCCTGTATCTCTGTAGAAAAAGTTCCAATTTGAACGCGGTTTTGAATTGGCAGATGGGCTCAACTCAAACTTTATTCAAAAAATGGATTCAGGACGAAAAATTTTCAGGCCCTGAAAAATCCTGAAGGGTAATTTTCCTAAAATTTCATATATTTATAGTAAGTATGCCAAAAACGATAATTTCCTATCTCTATTAGTTACCGAGAAAAGCTGGATTTATTCTATGACCCAAAAAAACAAAATGGCGGATTTTGTCCAGAATCCTTATTTAAAGGGCTAAAGGGGAAGACTTTGGGCTAGAACTATAGAAAACAATCTTGAAAATGTGTTTCTAAGTTGTAAATAATTAATTTTTGATTATTTTTAGATTTATTACCAATAAATGTAATAAAATTGATATCTCTGGAACAATGACCGATAAAATTTTGAAAAAAATGTTTATGTAAAGTTAAAACAAAGTTCTTTACTGCAATATTATCAAAAGTGAGAACAATTGAAATTTCAGGAAAATATAAGCAATTTACAGATTTTTCTGTAAAATAATTACAGTTCAAAACCTGCAAGCTAAAATATAAAAATTTTCAGTATTAGGTCTTCATCTTATTAGCGCGCAAAAGATAGCAGTTCAAGAATTTTGAAAAAGTTCTTCTTTCTTGAGATATAGGGGTCCAAAGTTTCAATTTTCAGTAGCGATTATAAAAATCAGCGATAATGATAAAATTATTTTAAATTGTGCATCTGCCTTCTAGTGATGTGTTTATATGTCCTTCCAAAAATTAAGTGTTTAGCTTCACTCCTTCAATGTTTTCAGCGCCACGTGGTAGTTGTTTTTTTGCCGATATCTTGAGAATGTGTGGACAGTTTGATTTTTTTCCAATTTGTGTTCATTCGCTTTATTATTTCCCAGTGATTAGTAGTGGTAAAACAATGAGTTTCAGTCTAGTTCGCTCAGGGTTTTCAATTTAAGGATTGGTTTTCAAAACTAACCTCCAAATTAGATGTATTTTCAGCTCCAGTTCTGAGTGCACTGAAATCCGAGTAACCACTTTCACGAAACACTATGGGGATAACTTTTCCGCGCGTAATGAGGTATTGCACTTTGAATTTCGATCACTTTTACCCAATTTTTTTAATTTTTTAAGGTAGAGCAACGTGGTTTTCGATGCTTATAGGGCGGCAGACCGAGCGCAACTGGGTTAGGTTAGGTTAGGTTAGGTTAGGTTAGGTTAGGTTAGGTTAGGTTAGGTTAGGTTAGGTTAGGTTAGGTTAGGTTAGGTTAGGTTAGGTTAGGTTAGGTTAGGTTAGGTTAGGTTAGGTTAGGTTAGGTTAGGTTAGGTTAGGTTAGGTTAGGTTAGGTTAGGTTAGGTTAGGTTAGGTTAGGTTAGGTTAGGTTAGGTTAGGTTAGGTTAGGTTAGGTTAGGTTAGGTTAGGTTAGGTTAGGTTAGGTTAGGTTAGGTTAGGTTAGGTTAGGTTAGGTTAGGTTAGGTTAGGTTAGGTTAGGTTAGGTTAGGTTAGGTTAGGTTAGGTTAGGTTAGGTTAGGTTAGGTTAGGTTAGGTTAGGTTAGGTTAGGTTAGGTTAGGTTAGGTTAGGTTAGGTTAGGTTAGGTTAGGTTAGGTTAGGTTAGGTTAGGTTAGGTTAGGTTAGGTTAGGTTAGGTTAGGTTAGGTTAGGTTAGGTTAGGTTAGGTTAGGTTAGGTTAGGTTAGGTTAGGTTAGGTTAGGTTAGGTTAGGTTAGGTTAGGTTAGGTTAGGTTAGGTTAGGTTAGGTTAGGTTAGGTTAGGTTAGGTTAGGTTAGGTTAGGTTAGGTTAGGTTAGGTTAGGTTAGGTTAGGTTAGGTTAGGTTAGGTTAGGTTAGGTTAGGTTAGGTTAGGTTAGGTTAGGTTAGGTTAGGTTAGGTTAGGTTAGGTTAGGTTAGGTTAGGTTAGGTTAGGTTAGGTTAGGTTAGGTTAGGTTAGGTTAGGTTAGGTTAGGTTAGGTTAGGTTAGGTTAGGTTAGGTTAGGTTAGGTTAGGTTAGGTTAGGTTAGGTTAGGTTAGGTTAGGTTAGGTTAGGTTAGGTTAGGTTAGGTTAGGTTAGGTTAGGTTAGGTTAGGTTAGGTTAGGTTAGGTTAGGTTAGGTTAGGTTAGGTTAGGTTAGGTTAGGTTAGGTTAGGTTAGGTTAGGTTAGGTTAGGTTAGGTTAGGTTAGGTTAGGTTAGGTTAGGTTAGGTTAGGTTAGGTTAGGTTAGGTTAGGTTAGGTTAGGTTAGGTTAGGTTAGGTTAGGTTAGGTTAGGTTAGGTTAGGTTAGGTTAGGTTAGGTTAGGTTAGGTTAGGTTAGGTTAGGTTAGGTTAGGTTAGGTTAGGTTAGGTTAGGTTAGGTTAGGTTAGGTTAGGTTAGGTTAGGTTAGGTTAGGTTAGGTTAGGTTAGGTTAGGTTAGGTTAGGTTAGGTTAGGTTAGGTTAGGTTAGGTTAGGTTAGGTTAGGTTAGGTTAGGTTAGGTTAGGTTAGGTTAGGTTAGGTTAGGTTAGGTTAGGTTAGGTTAGGTTAGGTTAGGTTAGGTTAGGTTAGGTTAGGTTAGGTTAGGTTAGGTTAGGTTAGGTTAGGTTAGGTTAGGTTAGGTTAGGTTAGGTTAGGTTAGGTTAGGTTAGGTTAGGTTAGGTTAGGTTAGGTTAGGTTAGGTTAGGTTAGGTTAGGTTAGGTTAGGTTAGGTTAGGTTAGGTTAGGTTAGGTTAGGTTAGGTTAGGTTAGGTTAGGTTAGGTTAGGTTAGGTTAGGTTAGGTTAGGTTAGGTTAGGTTAGGTTAGGTTAGGTTAGGTTAGGTTAGGTTAGGTTAGGTTAGGTTAGGTTAGGTTAGGTTAGGTTAGGTTAGGTTAGGTTAGGTTAGGTTAGGTTAGGTTAGGTTAGGTTAGGTTAGGTTAGGTTAGGTTAGGTTAGGTTAGGTTAGGTTAGGTTAGGTTAGGTTAGGTTAGGTTAGGTTAGGTTAGGTTAGGTTAGGTTAGGTTAGGTTAGGTTAGGTTAGGTTAGGTTAGGTTAGGTTAGGTTAGGTTAGGTTAGGTTAGGTTAGGTTAGGTTAGGTTAGGTTAGGTTAGGTTAGGTTAGGTTAGGTTAGGTTAGGTTAGGTTAGGTTAGGTTAGGTTAGGTTAGGTTAGGTTAGGTTAGGTTAGGTTAGGTTAGGTTAGGTTAGGTTAGGTTAGGTTAGGTTAGGTTAGGTTAGGTTAGGTTAGGTTAGGTTAGGTTAGGTTAGGTTAGGTTAGGTTAGGTTAGGTTAGGTTAGGTTAGGTTAGGTTAGGTTAGGTTAGGTTAGGTTAGGTTAGGTTAGGTTAGGTTAGGTTAGGTTAGGTTAGGTTAGGTTAGGTTAGGTTAGGTTAGGTTAGGTTAGGTTAGGTTAGGTTAGGTTAGGTTAGGTTAGGTTAGGTTAGGTTAGGTTAGGTTAGGTTAGGTTAGGTTAGGTTAGGTTAGGTTAGGTTAGGTTAGGTTAGGTTAGGTTAGGTTAGGTTAGGTTAGGTTAGGTTAGGTTAGGTTAGGTTAGGTTAGGTTAGGTTAGGTTAGGTTAGGTTAGGTTAGGTTAGGTTAGGTTAGGTTAGGTTAGGTTAGGTTAGGTTAGGTTAGGTTAGGTTAGGTTAGGTTAGGTTAGGTTAGGTTAGGTTAGGTTAGGTTAGGTTAGGTTAGGTTAGGTTAGGTTAGGTTAGGTTAGGTTAGGTTAGGTTAGGTTAGGTTAGGTTAGGTTAGGTTAGGTTAGGTTAGGTTAGGTTAGGTTAGGTTAGGTTAGGTTAGGTTAGGTTAGGTTAGGTTAGGTTAGGTTAGGTTAGGTTAGGTTAGGTTAGGTTAGGTTAGGTTAGGTTAGGTTAGGTTAGGTTAGGTTAGGTTAGGTTAGGTTAGGTTAGGTTAGGTTAGGTTAGGTTAGGTTAGGTTAGGTTAGGTTAGGTTAGGTTAGGTTAGGTTAGGTTAGGTTAGGTTAGGTTAGGTTAGGTTAGGTTAGGTTAGGTTAGGTTAGGTTAGGTTAGGTTAGGTTAGGTTAGGTTAGGTTAGGTTAGGTTAGGTTAGGTTAGGTTAGGTTAGGTTAGGTTAGGTTAGGTTAGGTTAGGTTAGGTTAGGTTAGGTTAGGTTAGGTTAGGTTAGGTTAGGTTAGGTTAGGTTAGGTTAGGTTAGGTTAGGTTAGGTTAGGTTAGGTTAGGTTAGGTTAGGTTAGGTTAGGTTAGGTTAGGTTAGGTTAGGTTAGGTTAGGTTAGGTTAGGTTAGGTTAGGTTAGGTTAGGTTAGGTTAGGTTAGGTTAGGTTAGGTTAGGTTAGGTTAGGTTAGGTTAGGTTAGGTTAGGTTAGGTTAGGTTAGGTTAGGTTAGGTTAGGTTAGGTTAGGTTAGGTTAGGTTAGGTTAGGTTAGGTTAGGTTAGGTTAGGTTAGGTTAGGTTAGGTTAGGTTAGGTTAGGTTAGGTTAGGTTAGGTTAGGTTAGGTTAGGTTAGGTTAGGTTAGGTTAGGTTAGGTTAGGTTAGGTTAGGTTAGGTTAGGTTAGGTTAGGTTAGGTTAGGTTAGGTTAGGTTAGGTTAGGTTAGGTTAGGTTAGGTTAGGTTAGGTTAGGTTAGGTTAGGTTAGGTTAGGTTAGGTTAGGTTAGGTTAGGTTAGGTTAGGTTAGGTTAGGTTAGGTTAGGTTAGGTTAGGTTAGGTTAGGTTAGGTTAGGTTAGGTTAGGTTAGGTTAGGTTAGGTTAGGTTAGGTTAGGTTAGGTTAGGTTAGGTTAGGTTAGGTTAGGTTAGGTTAGGTTAGGTTAGGTTAGGTTAGGTTAGGTTAGGTTAGGTTAGGTTAGGTTAGGTTAGGTTAGGTTAGGTTAGGTTAGGTTAGGTTAGGTTAGGTTAGGTTAGGTTAGGTTAGGTTAGGTTAGGTTAGGTTAGGTTAGGTTAGGTTAGGTTAGGTTAGGTTAGGTTAGGTTAGGTTAGGTTAGGTTAGGTTAGGTTAGGTTAGGTTAGGTTAGGTTAGGTTAGGTTAGGTTAGGTTAGGTTAGGTTAGGTTAGGTTAGGTTAGGTTAGGTTAGGTTAGGTTAGGTTAGGTTAGGTTAGGTTAGGTTAGGTTAGGTTAGGTTAAGGGGTTCCTTGTCGGTGGATCGTTCTGAAATTTTGGATTTAGGGGTCTATTGAAATGGTCTTTCGATGTACCCCCCCATCGGGGGTGCGATCTGCCCTGGTTCGGGTACCCCCCATACATTTTTTCATTTTTTTTTAGGTTTTTCTTAAATTCCTTTTTTTCTAATGTATGTAAAAACTTGAAATCTACAATACCCAAAAGATATTTGTTTTCCGCGTCGATTGATACTAATTTTGTTGTCATAGTCCAAAAAATGTGGATTTTAGACCCGGGTTAGATTTTTTTTTATTAGAAAAGTTTGGAAAAAGTGACTTTTTTTTATGTAATCATTATTAATGCATGGTCAATGTGTTCCACGTAGTGGAACACTCGAGTCCAAAAATGCAATTATTTTTGCCGTATCTCTTATAGTTTTCGAGATACAGGACTTTGAATTTCATGTATTATTTCAAATAAAAAAAAAAAAAATGAGTTTTTTTACTGTTATCTTTATAAATGCATGGTTCGAGTCCAAAAATGCAATTATTTTTGCCGTATCTCTTATACTTTTTGAGATACAAGACTTTTCAATTTCATGTATCATTTAACAAAATTTTACTAAAAAATGAGTTTTTTTTTATGTCATCTTAATCGATACATGGTGGACGTGTTCCACAAAGTGGAACACTCGAGTCCGAAAATGCAATTATTTTTGCCGTATCTCTTATACTTTTTGAGATACAAGACTTTTAAATTTCATGTATCATTTAACAAAATTTTACAAAAAAATGAGTTTTTTTTTATGTCATCTTAATCGATACATGGTGGACGTGTTCCACGAAGTGGAACACTCGAGTCCAAAAATGCAATTATTTTTGCCGTATCTCTTATACTTTTTGAGATACAAGACTTTTAAATTTCATGTATCATTTAACAAAATTTTACAAAAAAATGAGTTTTTTTTTATGTTATCTTAATCAATACATGGTGGACGTGTCCCACAAAGTGGAACACTCGAGTCCAAAAATGCAATTATTTTTGCCGTATCTCTTATACTTTTCAAGATTCAAGACTTTAAAATGTGATGAATTATGTTACATTTTTTTAGAGTAGGTTAGGTTAGGTTAGGTTAGGTTAGGTTAGGTTAGGTTAGGTTAGGTTAGGTTAGGTTAGGTTAGGTTAGGTTAGGTTAGGTTAGGTTAGGTTAGGTTAGGTTAGGTTAGGTTAGGTTAGGTTAGGTTAGGTTAGGTTAGGTTAGGTTAGGTTAGGTTAGGTTAGGTTAGGTTAGGTTAGGTTAGGTTAGGTTAGGTTAGGTTAGGTTAGGTTAGGTTAGGTTAGGTTAGGTTAGGTTAGGTTAGGTTAGGTTAGGTTAGGTTAGGTTAGGTTAGGTTAGGTTAGGTTAGGTTAGGTTAGGTTAGGTTAGGTTAGGTTAGGTTAGGTTAGGTTAGGTTAGGTTAGGTTAGGTTAGGTTAGGTTAGGTTAGGTTAGGTTAGGTTAGGTTAGGTTAGGTTAGGTTAGGTTAGGTTAGGTTAGGTTAGGTTAGGTTAGGTTAGGTTAGGTTAGGTTAGGTTAGGTTAGGTTAGGTTAGGTTAGGTTAGGTTAGGTTAGGTTAGGTTAGGTTAGGTTAGGTTAGGTTAGGTTAGGTTAGGTTAGGTTAGGTTAGGTTAGGTTAGGTTAGGTTAGGTTAGGTTAGGTTAGGTTAGGTTAGGTTAGGTTAGGTTAGGTTAGGTTAGGTTAGGTTAGGTTAGGTTAGGTTAGGTTAGGTTAGGTTAGGTTAGGTTAAGGGGTTCCTTGTCGGTGGATCGTTCTGAAATTTTGGATTTAGGGGTCTATTGAAATGGTCTTTCGATGTACCCCCCCATCGGGGGTGCGATCTGCCCTGGTTCGGGTACCCCCCATACATTTTTTCATTTTTTTTTAGGTTTTTCTTAAATTCCTTTTTTTCTAATGTATGTAAAAACTTGAAATCTACAATACCCAAAAGATATTTGTTTTCCGCGTCGATTGATACTAATTTTGTTGTCATAGTCCAAAAAATGTGGATTTTAGACCCGGGTTAGATTTTTTTTTATTAGAAAAGTTTGGAAAAAGTGACTTTTTTTTATGTAATCATTATTAATGCATGGTCAATGTGTTCCACGTAGTGGAACACTCGAGTCCAAAAATGCAATTATTTTTGCCGTATCTCTTATAGTTTTCGAGATACAGGACTTTGAATTTCATGTATTATTTCAAATAAAAAAAAAAAAAATGAGTTTTTTTACTGTTATCTTTATAAATGCATGGTTCGAGTCCAAAAATGCAATTATTTTTGCCGTATCTCTTATACTTTTTGAGATACAAGACTTTTCAATTTCATGTATCATTTAACAAAATTTTACTAAAAAATGAGTTTTTTTTTATGTCATCTTAATCGATACATGGTGGACGTGTTCCACAAAGTGGAACACTCGAGTCCGAAAATGCAATTATTTTTGCCGTATCTCTTATACTTTTTGAGATACAAGACTTTTAAATTTCATGTATCATTTAACAAAATTTTACAAAAAAATGAGTTTTTTTTTATGTCATCTTAATCGATACATGGTGGACGTGTTCCACGAAGTGGAACACTCGAGTCCAAAAATGCAATTATTTTTGCCGTATCTCTTATACTTTTTGAGATACAAGACTTTTAAATTTCATGTATCATTTAACAAAATTTTACAAAAAAATGAGTTTTTTTTTATGTTATCTTAATCAATACATGGTGGACGTGTCCCACAAAGTGGAACACTCGAGTCCAAAAATGCAATTATTTTTGCCGTATCTCTTATACTTTTCAAGATTCAAGACTTTAAAATGTGATGAATTATGTTACATTTTTTTAGAGTAGGTTAGGTTAGGTTAGGTTAGGTTAGGTTAGGTTAGGTTAGGTTAGGTTAGGTTAGGTTAGGTTAGGTTAGGTTAGGTTAGGTTAGGTTAGGTTAGGTTAGGTTAGGTTAGGTTAGGTTAGGTTAGGTTAGGTTAGGTTAGGTTAGGTTAGGTTAGGTTAGGTTAGGTTAGGTTAGGTTAGGTTAGGTTAGGTTAGGTTAGGTTAGGTTAGGTTAGGTTAGGTTAGGTTAGGTTAGGTTAGGTTAGGTTAGGTTAGGTTAGGTTAGGTTAGGTTAGGTTAGGTTAGGTTAGGTTAGGTTAGGTTAGGTTAGGTTAGGTTAGGTTAGGTTAGGTTAGGTTAGGTTAGGTTAGGTTAGGTTAGGTTAGGTTAGGTTAGGTTAGGTTAGGTTAGGTTAGGTTAGGTTAGGTTAGGTTAGGTTAGGTTAGGTTAGGTTAGGTTAGGTTAGGTTAGGTTAGGTTAGGTTAGGTTAGGTTAGGTTAGGTTAGGTTAGGTTAGGTTAGGTTAGGTTAGGTTAGGTTAGGTTAGGTTAGGTTAGGTTAGGTTAGGTTAGGTTAGGTTAGGTTAGGTTAGGTTAGGTTAGGTTAGGTTAGGTTAGGTTAGGTTAGGTTAGGTTAGGTTAGGTTAGGTTAGGTTAGGTTAGGTTAGGTTAGGTTAGGTTAGGTTAGGTTAGGTTAGGTTAGGTTAGGTTAGGTTAGGTTAGGTTAGGTTAGGTTAGGTTAGGTTAGGTTAGGTTAGGTTAGGTTAGGTTAGGTTAGGTTAGGTTAGGTTAGGTTAGGTTAGGTTAGGTTAGGTTAGGTTAGGTTAGGTTAGGTTAGGTTAGGTTAGGTTAGGTTAGGTTAGGTTAGGTTAGGTTAGGTTAGGTTAGGTTAGGTTAGGTTAGGTTAGGTTAGGTTAGGTTAGGTTAGGTTAGGTTAGGTTAGGTTAGGTTAGGTTAGGTTAGGTTTTTTTTTTTTTTTTTTTTGTATGTTCGGCTGACAATCCTCTGACAATGGTCAGAGACTTTTTTCAACTAAACTTGGACTTCACGGCTATATAACGTTTTTACTGTCCATAATCGTCTGGTTGGCACAGGACTCCGGATTTTCGTACGGGAGTCCTGCGGTTGCATACAGTTTAGTTGGTAAGGAGTTGTAGGAAGCAAGGTAAGTAAATAAGCATAACACGTAGTTTCGGTTTCTTTTTTTTTCTTATATATTTTTTTTTTTATTCTTTTTTTTTTATTATATGTTTATGTATTGTTTACCATGGTTTTTTTTGTTTTTTTTATTTTTATTTGATCTTTCTTTTTTTTTTTTTTTTTTTTTTTTTTCTTATGCTTATACACGTTTATAAGTTATATATTTATATCAATTATAAAATACACTTATAACTATTTCTTATTCCTATTTATTTTTACTACATTATTATTGATTAAATCTAAGTGTCTCTACATATGCGATCTTAATTTAACACATCTTATCTATGCATATTTCTTATACTCAGTATATTAAACATACATAGTAATCTATTTAGTCTTATTCCTATTAATTAAGTCTAATGCAACATATTTACAGAAATTAATGAATTTACATCGGCTCGTTTTGTTTGCTAAGTGTTCATGTAGATTATTTTTCACTAGCTTTAGACCTGTCTCTATCTCTAAAGTAAAGCGTCTAAGGTCATACTTAGGGCACTCAACTATCCCATGTATGATAGATTCGTCAACTGTTGGGTCACAGACACAAGCACCACTATCCTTCAACTTGAATCGATGAAGGTACTGTCCAAATCCACCGATGAAGGTACTGTCCAAATCCACCGTGCCCGGTTATCACTTGAACTAGGATTGGATCCAGGTTTAGCTTAGGGAGGAGTTTATATGCAACTACTGCATTTGGCATGAATAACTTAGTTATTTCGGCTGTTGTTTGTTTGGTGTACCTTTCGTTCCAAACCTGCAGGGTGGCTTCCCGAATCGTTCTCTTGATGAATGATATTGGGCACGCATCATAATCGGGTGAGGTCTTTTTATATAACGCGGCTTGTTTTGCCAATGTGTCCGCGCGTTCGTTGCCCTCTGTTCCCACATGGGCTCGTATCCAGAAGAAGCGTATTTGTTTTCCCTGTAGGGTCAATTTGGTCATGTTTTCTTTTATTTTGAAAACCATTGGGTGAAAGTTTTCCCTAGCCTTAAGGAGTTCCAGAGCAGACCTCGAGTCACTGAATATACTGGTTTTTATTTCGTTCTTTTTCAGGACTATGTTCGTGGCTTCTAGCAGCGCCAGCATTTCTGCCTGGAAAACAGTACAATGAGGTTCCAATTTGAGCTTTTTGCTCTGTATCTCTTTGCCATCCCTCCAAACTGTCACTGCTGCTCCTACCTTATTGGAGATCTTACTTCCATCGGTAAAGATGAGTTGTCCCAAAGTGTCCTCAGTATTTTCTGGTAAGATATTTTCCAAAAGTTGAAAGTCTATGTCAGTTTCTCTGGCTGGGTGTGGTGCCTGTAAGTAACTGACCTTTTGCTCCACCTCTCTGTCTCCCAAAATTTCCTGTGCTCTTCCTCGCCTCGCTTCGTACAATTTTGCGTTTTCTTGGATGCGCAAGTCCAGTGGCAAAAGGCCGGACAAGATCAAAGCCGCGTTAAGTGAAACCGTCCTGTAAGACTTACAAATTTTCTGGGCAAATCCTCTCTGGACCACATTTAGGTGCTTTTGGATGGAAATCTTTTGGTTAGGTTAGGTTAGGTTAGGTTAGGTTAGGTTAGGTTAGGTTAGGTTAGGTTAGGTTAGGTTAGGTTAGGTTAGGTTAGGTTAGGTTAGGTTAGGTTAGGTTAGGTTAGGTTAGGTTAGGTTAGGTTAGGTTAGGTTAGGTTAGGTTAGGTTAGGTTAGGTTAGGTTAGGTTAGGTTAGGTTAGGTTAGGTTAGGTTAGGTTAGGTTAGGTTAGGTTAGGTTAGGTTAGGTTAGGTTAGGTTAGGTTAGGTTAGGTTAGGTTAGGTTAGGTTAGGTTAGGTTAGGTTAGGTTAGGTTAGGTTAGGTTAGGTTAGGTTAGGTTAGGTTAGGTTAGGTTAGGTTAGGTTAGGTTAGGTTAGGTTAGGTTAGGTTAGGTTAGGTTAGGTTAGGTTAGGTTAGGTTAGGTTAGGTTAGGTTAGGTTAGGTTAGGTTAGGTTAGGTTAGGTTAGGTTAGGTTAGGTTAGGTTAGGTTAGGTTAGGTTAGGTTAGGTTAGGTTAGGTTAGGTTAGGTTAGGTTAGGTTAGGTTAGGTTAGGTTAGGTTAGGTTAGGTTAGGTTAGGTTAGGTTAGGTTAGGTTAGGTTAGGTTAGGTTAGGTTAGGTTAGGTTAGGTTAGGTTAGGTTAGGTTAGGTTAGGTTAGGTTAGGTTAGGTTAGGTTAGGTTAGGTTAGGTTAGGTTAGGTTAGGTTAGGTTAGGTTAGGTTAGGTTAGGTTAGGTTAGGTTAGGTTAGGTTAGGTTAGGTTAGGTTAGGTTAGGTTAGGTTAGGTTAGGTTAGGTTAGGTTAGGTTAGGTTAGGTTAGGTTAGGTTAGGTTAGGTTAGGTTAGGTTAGGTTAGGTTAGGTTAGGTTAGGTTAGGTTAGGTTAGGTTAGGTTAGGTTAGGTTAGGTTAGGTTAGGTTAGGTTAGGTTAGGTTAGGTTAGGTTAGGTTAGGTTAGGTTAGGTTAGGTTAGGTTAGGTTAGGTTAGGTTAGGTTAGGTTAGGTTAGGTTAGGTTAGGTTAGGTTAGGTTAGGTTAGGTTAGGTTAGGTTAGGTTAGGTTAGGTTAGGTTAGGTTAGGTTAGGTTAGGTTAGGTTAGGTTAGGTTAGGTTAGGTTAGGTTAGGTTAGGTTAGGTTAGGTTAGGTTAGGTTAGGTTAGGTTAGGTTAGGTTAGGTTAGGTTAGGTTAGGTTAGGTTAGGTTAGGTTAGGTTAGGTTAGGTTAGGTTAGGTTAGGTTAGGTTAGGTTAGGTTAGGTTAGGTTAGGTTAGGTTAGGTTAGGTTAGGTTAGGTTAGGTTAGGTTAGGTTAGGTTAGGTTAGGTTAGGTTAGGTTAGGTTAGGTTAGGTTAGGTTAGGTTAGGTTAGGTTAGGTTAGGTTAGGTTAGGTTAGGTTAGGTTAGGTTAGGTTAGGTTAGGTTAGGTTAGGTTAGGTTAGGTTAGGTTAGGTTAGGTTAGGTTAGGTTAGGTTAGGTTAGGTTAGGTTAGGTTAGGTTAGGTTAGGTTAGGTTAGGTTAGGTTAGGTTAGGTTAGGTTAGGTTAGGTTAGGTTAGGTTAGGTTAGGTTAGGTTAGGTTAGGTTAGGTTAGGTTAGGTTAGGTTAGGTTAGGTTAGGTTAGGTTAGGTTAGGTTAGGTTAGGTTAGGTTAGGTTAGGTTAGGTTAGGTTAGGTTAGGTTAGGTTAGGTTAGGTTAGGTTAGGTTAGGTTAGGTTAGGTTAGGTTAGGTTAGGTTAGGTTAGGTTAGGTTAGGTTAGGTTAGGTTAGGTTAGGTTAGGTTAGGTTAGGTTAGGTTAGGTTAGGTTAGGTTAGGTTAGGTTAGGTTAGGTTAGGTTAGGTTAGGTTAGGTTAGGTTAGGTTAGGTTAGGTTAGGTTAGGTTAGGTTAGGTTAGGTTAGGTTAGGTTAGGTTAGGTTAGGTTAGGTTAGGTTAGGTTAGGTTAGGTTAGGTTAGGTTAGGTTAGGTTAGGTTAGGTTAGGTTAGGTTAGGTTAGGTTAGGTTAGGTTAGGTTAGGTTAGGTTAGGTTAGGTTAGGTTAGGTTAGGTTAGGTTAGGTTAGGTTAGGTTAGGTTAGGTTAGGTTAGGTTAGGTTAGGTTAGGTTAGGTTAGGTTAGGTTAGGTTAGGTTAGGTTAGGTTAGGTTAGGTTAGGTTAGGTTAGGTTAGGTTAGGTTAGGTTAGGTTAGGTTAGGTTAGGTTAGGTTAGGTTAGGTTAGGTTAGGTTAGGTTAGGTTAGGTTAGGTTAGGTTAGGTTAGGTTAGGTTAGGTTAGGTTAGGTTAGGTTAGGTTAGGTTAGGTTAGGTTAGGTTAGGTTAGGTTAGGTTAGGTTAGGTTAGGTTAGGTTAGGTTAGGTTAGGTTAGGTTAGGTTAGGTTAGGTTAGGTTAGGTTAGGTTAGGTTAGGTTAGGTTAGGTTAGGTTAGGTTAGGTTAGGTTAGGTTAGGTTAGGTTAGGTTAGGTTAGGTTAGGTTAGGTTAGGTTAGGTTAGGTTAGGTTAGGTTAGGTTAGGTTAGGTTAGGTTAGGTTAGGTTAGGTTAGGTTAGGTTAGGTTAGGTTAGGTTAGGTTAGGTTAGGTTAGGTTAGGTTAGGTTAGGTTAGGTTAGGTTAGGTTAGGTTAGGTTAGGTTAGGTTAGGTTAGGTTAGGTTAGGTTAGGTTAGGTTAGGTTAGGTTAGGTTAGGTTAGGTTAGGTTAGGTTAGGTTAGGTTAGGTTAGGTTAGGTTAGGTTAGGTTAGGTTAGGTTAGGTTAGGTTAGGTTAGGTTAGGTTAGGTTAGGTTAGGTTAGGTTAGGTTAGGTTAGGTTAGGTTAGGTTAGGTTAGGTTAGGTTAGGTTAGGTTAGGTTAGGTTAGGTTAGGTTAGGTTAGGTTAGGTTAGGTTAGGTTAGGTTAGGTTAGGTTAGGTTAGGTTAGGTTAGGTTAGGTTAGGTTAGGTTAGGTTAGGTTAGGTTAGGTTAGGTTAGGTTAGGTTAGGTTAGGTTAGGTTAGGTTAGGTTAGGTTAGGTTAGGTTAGGTTAGGTTAGGTTAGGTTAGGTTAGGTTAGGTTAGGTTAGGTTAAGGGGTTCCTTGTCGGTGGATCGTTCTGAAATTTTGGATTTAGGGGTCTATTGAAATGGTCTTTCGATGTACCCCCCCATCGGGGGTGCGATCTGCCCTGGTTCGGGTACCCCCCATACATTTTTTCATTTTTTTTTAGGTTTTTCTTAAATTCCTTTTTTTCTAATGTATGTAAAAACTTGAAATCTACAATACCCAAAAGATATTTGTTTTCCGCGTCGATTGATACTAATTTTGTTGTCATAGTCCAAAAAATGTGGATTTTAGACCCGGGTTAGATTTTTTTTTATTAGAAAAGTTTGGAAAAAGTGACTTTTTTTTATGTAATCATTATTAATGCATGGTCAATGTGTTCCACGTAGTGGAACACTCGAGTCCAAAAATGCAATTATTTTTGCCGTATCTCTTATAGTTTTCGAGATACAGGACTTTGAATTTCATGTATTATTTCAAATAAAAAAAAAAAAAATGAGTTTTTTTACTGTTATCTTTATAAATGCATGGTTCGAGTCCAAAAATGCAATTATTTTTGCCGTATCTCTTATACTTTTTGAGATACAAGACTTTTCAATTTCATGTATCATTTAACAAAATTTTACTAAAAAATGAGTTCGATACATGGTGGACGTGTTCCACAAAGTGGAACACTCGAGTCCGAAAATGCAATTATTTTTGCCGTATCTCTTATACTTTTTGAGATACAAGACTTTTAAATTTCATGTATCATTTAACAAAATTTTACAAAAAAATGAGTTTTTTTTTATGTCATCTTAATCGATACATGGTGGACGTGTTCCACGAAGTGGAACACTCGAGTCCAAAAATGCAATTATTTTTGCCGTATCTCTTATACTTTTTGAGATACAAGACTTTTAAATTTCATGTATCATTTAACAAAATTTTACAAAAAAATGAGTTTTTTTTTATGTTATCTTAATCAATACATGGTGGACGTGTCCCACAAAGTGGAACACTCGAGTCCAAAAATGCAATTATTTTTGCCGTATCTCTTATACTTTTCAAGATTCAAGACTTTAAAATGTGATGAATTATGTTACATTTTTTTAGAGTAGGTTAGGTTAGGTTAGGTTAGGTTAGGTTAGGTTAGGTTAGGTTAGGTTAGGTTAGGTTAGGTTAGGTTAGGTTAGGTTAGGTTAGGTTAGGTTAGGTTAGGTTAGGTTAGGTTAGGTTAGGTTAGGTTAGGTTAGGTTAGGTTAGGTTAGGTTAGGTTAGGTTAGGTTAGGTTAGGTTAGGTTAGGTTAGGTTAGGTTAGGTTAGGTTAGGTTAGGTTAGGTTAGGTTAGGTTAGGTTAGGTTAGGTTAGGTTAGGTTAGGTTAGGTTAGGTTAGGTTAGGTTAGGTTAGGTTAGGTTAGGTTAGGTTAGGTTAGGTTAGGTTAGGTTAGGTTAGGTTAGGTTAGGTTAGGTTAGGTTAGGTTAGGTTAGGTTAGGTTAGGTTAGGTTAGGTTAGGTTAGGTTAGGTTAGGTTAGGTTAGGTTAGGTTAGGTTAGGTTAGGTTAGGTTAGGTTAGGTTAGGTTAGGTTAGGTTAGGTTAGGTTAGGTTAGGTTAGGTTAGGTTAGGTTAGGTTAGGTTAGGTTAGGTTAGGTTAGGTTAGGTTAGGTTAGGTTAGGTTAGGTTAGGTTAGGTTAGGTTAGGTTAGGTTAGGTTAGGTTAGGTTAGGTTAGGTTAGGTTAGGTTAGGTTAGGTTAGGTTAGGTTAGGTTAGGTTAGGTTAGGTTAGGTTAGGTTAGGTTAGGTTAGGTTAGGTTAGGTTAGGTTAGGTTAGGTTAGGTTAGGTTAGGTTAGGTTAGGTTAGGTTAGGTTAGGTTAGGTTAGGTTAGGTTAGGTTAGGTTAGGTTAGGTTAGGTTAGGTTAGGTTAGGTTAGGTTAGGTTAGGTTAGGTTAGGTTAGGTTAGGTTAGGTTAGGTTAGGTTAGGTTAGGTTAGGTTAGGTTAGGTTAGGTTAGGTTAGGTTAGGTTAGGTTAGGTTAGGTTAGGTTAGGTTAGGTTAGGTTAGGTTTTTTTTTTTTTTTTTTTTGTATGTTCGGCTGACAATCCTCTGACAATGGTCAGAGACTTTTTTCAACTAAACTTGGACTTCACGGCTATATAACGTTTTTACTGTCCATAATCGTCTGGTTGGCACAGGACTCCGGATTTTCGTACGGGAGTCCTGCGGTTGCATACAGTTTAGTTGGTAAGGAGTTGTAGGAAGCAAGGTAAGTAAATAAGCATAACACGTAGTTTCGGTTTCTTTTTTTTTCTTATATATTTTTTTTTTTATTCTTTTTTTTTTATTATATGTTTATGTATTGTTTACCATGGTTTTTTTTGTTTTTTTTATTTTTATTTGATCTTTCTTTTTTTTTTTTTTTTTTTTTTTTTTCTTATGCTTATACACGTTTATAAGTTATATATTTATATCAATTATAAAATACACTTATAACTATTTCTTATTCCTATTTATTTTTACTACATTATTATTGATTAAATCTAAGTGTCTCTACATATGCGATCTTAATTTAACACATCTTATCTATGCATATTTCTTATACTCAGTATATTAAACATACATAGTAATCTATTTAGTCTTATTCCTATTAATTAAGTCTAATGCAACATATTTACAGAAATTAATGAATTTACATCGGCTCGTTTTGTTTGCTAAGTGTTCATGTAGATTATTTTTCACTAGCTTTAGACCTGTCTCTATCTCTAAAGTAAAGCGTCTAAGGTCATACTTAGGGCACTCAACTATCCCATGTATGATAGATTCGTCAACTGTTGGGTCACAGACACAAGCACCACTATCCTTCAACTTGAATCGATGAAGGTACTGTCCAAATCCACCGTGCCCGGTTATCACTTGAACTAGGATTGGATCCAGGTTTAGCTTAGGGAGGAGTTTATATGCAACTACTGCATTTGGCATGAATAACTTAGTTATTTCGGCTGTTGTTTGTTTGGTGTACCTTTCGTTCCAAACCTGCAGGGTGGCTTCCCGAATCGTTCTCTTGATGAATGATATTGGGCACGCATCATAATCGGGTGAGGTCTTTTTATATAACGCGGCTTGTTTTGCCAATGTGTCCGCGCGTTCGTTGCCCTCTGTTCCCACATGGGCTCGTATCCAGAAGAAGCGTATTTGTTTTCCCTGTAGGGTCAATTTGGTCATGTTTTCTTTTATTTTGAAAACCATTGGGTGAAAGTTTTCCCTAGCCTTAAGGAGTTCCAGAGCAGACCTCGAGTCACTGAATATACTGGTTTTTATTTCGTTCTTTTTCAGGACTATGTTCGTGGCTTCTAGCAGCGCCAGCATTTCTGCCTGGAAAACAGTACAATGAGGTTCCAATTTGAGCTTTTTGCTCTGTATCTCTTTGCCATCCCTCCAAACTGTCACTGCTGCTCCTACCTTATTGGAGATCTTACTTCCATCGGTAAAGATGAGTTGTCCCAAAGTGTCCTCAGTATTTTCTGGTAAGATATTTTCCAAAAGTTGAAAGTCTATGTCAGTTTCTCTGGCTGGGTGTGGTGCCTGTAAGTAACTGACCTTTTGCTCCACCTCTCTGTCTCCCAAAATTTCCTGTGCTCTTCCTCGCCTCGCTTCGTACAATTTTGCGTTTTCTTGGATGCGCAAGTCCAGTGGCAAAAGGCCGGACAAGATCAAAGCCGCGTTAAGTGAAACCGTCCTGTAAGACTTACAAATTTTCTGGGCAAATCCTCTCTGGACCACATTTAGGTGCTTTTGGATGGAAATCTTTTGGTTAGGTTAGGTTAGGTTAGGTTAGGTTAGGTTAGGTTAGGTTAGGTTAGGTTAGGTTAGGTTAGGTTAGGTTAGGTTAGGTTAGGTTAGGTTAGGTTAGGTTAGGTTAGGTTAGGTTAGGTTAGGTTAGGTTAGGTTAGGTTAGGTTAGGTTAGGTTAGGTTAGGTTAGGTTAGGTTAGGTTAGGTTAGGTTAGGTTAGGTTAGGTTAGGTTAGGTTAGGTTAGGTTAGGTTAGGTTAGGTTAGGTTAGGTTAGGTTAGGTTAGGTTAGGTTAGGTTAGGTTAGGTTAGGTTAGGTTAGGTTAGGTTAGGTTAGGTTAGGTTAGGTTAGGTTAGGTTAGGTTAGGTTAGGTTAGGTTAGGTTAGGTTAGGTTAGGTTAGGTTAGGTTAGGTTAGGTTAGGTTAGGTTAGGTTAGGTTAGGTTAGGTTAGGTTAGGTTAGGTTAGGTTAGGTTAGGTTAGGTTAGGTTAGGTTAGGTTAGGTTAGGTTAGGTTAGGTTAGGTTAGGTTAGGTTAGGTTAGGTTAGGTTAGGTTAGGTTAGGTTAGGTTAGGTTAGGTTAGGTTAGGTTAGGTTAGGTTAGGTTAGGTTAGGTTAGGTTAGGTTAGGTTAGGTTAGGTTAGGTTAGGTTAGGTTAGGTTAGGTTAGGTTAGGTTAGGTTAGGTTAGGTTAGGTTAGGTTAGGTTAGGTTAGGTTAGGTTAGGTTAGGTTAGGTTAGGTTAGGTTAGGTTAGGTTAGGTTAGGTTAGGTTAGGTTAGGTTAGGTTAGGTTAGGTTAGGTTAGGTTAGGTTAGGTTAGGTTAGGTTAGGTTAGGTTAGGTTAGGTTAGGTTAGGTTAGGTTAGGTTAGGTTAGGTTAGGTTAGGTTAGGTTAGGTTAGGTTAGGTTAGGTTAGGTTAGGTTAGGTTAGGTTAGGTTAGGTTAGGTTAGGTTAGGTTAGGTTAGGTTAGGTTAGGTTAGGTTAGGTTAGGTTAGGTTAGGTTAGGTTAGGTTAGGTTAGGTTAGGTTAGGTTAGGTTAGGTTAGGTTAGGTTAGGTTAGGTTAGGTTAGGTTAGGTTAGGTTAGGTTAGGTTAGGTTAGGTTAGGTTAGGTTAGGTTAGGTTAGGTTAGGTTAGGTTAGGTTAGGTTAGGTTAGGTTAGGTTAGGTTAGGTTAGGTTAGGTTAGGTTAGGTTAGGTTAGGTTAGGTTAGGTTAGGTTAGGTTAGGTTAGGTTAGGTTAGGTTAGGTTAGGTTAGGTTAGGTTAGGTTAGGTTAGGTTAGGTTAGGTTAGGTTAGGTTAGGTTAGGTTAGGTTAGGTTAGGTTAGGTTAGGTTAGGTTAGGTTAGGTTAGGTTAGGTTAGGTTAGGTTAGGTTAGGTTAGGTTAGGTTAGGTTAGGTTAGGTTAGGTTAGGTTAGGTTAGGTTAGGTTAGGTTAGGTTAGGTTAGGTTAGGTTAGGTTAGGTTAGGTTAGGTTAGGTTAGGTTAGGTTAGGTTAGGTTAGGTTAGGTTAGGTTAGGTTAGGTTAGGTTAGGTTAGGTTAGGTTAGGTTAGGTTAGGTTAGGTTAGGTTAGGTTAGGTTAGGTTAGGTTAGGTTAGGTTAGGTTAGGTTAGGTTAGGTTAGGTTAGGTTAGGTTAGGTTAGGTTAGGTTAGGTTAGGTTAGGTTAGGTTAGGTTAGGTTAGGTTAGGTTAGGTTAGGTTAGGTTAGGTTAGGTTAGGTTAGGTTAGGTTAGGTTAGGTTAGGTTAGGTTAGGTTAGGTTAGGTTAGGTTAGGTTAGGTTAGGTTAGGTTAGGTTAGGTTAGGTTAGGTTAGGTTAGGTTAGGTTAGGTTAGGTTAGGTTAGGTTAGGTTAGGTTAGGTTAGGTTAGGTTAGGTTAGGTTAGGTTAGGTTAGGTTAGGTTAGGTTAGGTTAGGTTAGGTTAGGTTAGGTTAGGTTAGGTTAGGTTAGGTTAGGTTAGGTTAGGTTAGGTTAGGTTAGGTTAGGTTAGGTTAGGTTAGGTTAGGTTAGGTTAGGTTAGGTTAGGTTAGGTTAGGTTAGGTTAGGTTAGGTTAGGTTAGGTTAGGTTAGGTTAGGTTAGGTTAGGTTAGGTTAGGTTAGGTTAGGTTAGGTTAGGTTAGGTTAGGTTAGGTTAGGTTAGGTTAGGTTAGGTTAGGTTAGGTTAGGTTAGGTTAGGTTAGGTTAGGTTAGGTTAGGTTAGGTTAGGTTAGGTTAGGTTAGGTTAGGTTAGGTTAGGTTAGGTTAGGTTAGGTTAGGTTAGGTTAGGTTAGGTTAGGTTAGGTTAGGTTAGGTTAGGTTAGGTTAGGTTAGGTTAGGTTAGGTTAGGTTAGGTTAGGTTAGGTTAGGTTAGGTTAGGTTAGGTTAGGTTAGGTTAGGTTAGGTTAGGTTAGGTTAGGTTAGGTTAGGTTAGGTTAGGTTAGGTTAGGTTAGGTTAGGTTAGGTTAGGTTAGGTTAGGTTAGGTTAGGTTAGGTTAGGTTAGGTTAGGTTAGGTTAGGTTAGGTTAGGTTAGGTTAGGTTAGGTTAGGTTAGGTTAGGTTAGGTTAGGTTAGGTTAGGTTAGGTTAGGTTAGGTTAGGTTAGGTTAGGTTAGGTTAGGTTAGGTTAGGTTAGGTTAGGTTAGGTTAGGTTAGGTTAGGTTAGGTTAGGTTAGGTTAGGTTAGGTTAGGTTAGGTTAGGTTAGGTTAGGTTAGGTTAGGTTAGGTTAGGTTAGGTTAGGTTAGGTTAGGTTAGGTTAGGTTAGGTTAGGTTAGGTTAGGTTAGGTTAGGTTAGGTTAGGTTAGGTTAGGTTAGGTTAGGTTAGGTTAGGTTAGGTTAGGTTAGGTTAGGTTAGGTTAGGTTAGGTTAGGTTAGGTTAGGTTAGGTTAGGTTAGGTTAGGTTAGGTTAGGTTAGGTTAGGTTAGGTTAGGTTAGGTTAGGTTAGGTTAGGTTAGGTTAGGTTAGGTTAGGTTAGGTTAGGTTAGGTTAGGTTAGGTTAGGTTAGGTTAGGTTAGGTTAGGTTAGGTTAGGTTAGGTTAGGTTAGGTTAGGTTAGGTTAGGTTAGGTTAGGTTAGGTTAAGGGGTTCCTTGTCGGTGGATCGTTCTGAAATTTTGGATTTAGGGGTCTATTGAAATGGTCTTTCGATGTACCCCCCCATCGGGGGTGCGATCTGCCCTGGTTCGGGTACCCCCCATACATTTTTTCATTTTTTTTTAGGTTTTTCTTAAATAACTTTTTTTCTAATGTATGTAAAAACTTGAAATCTACAATACCCAAAAGATATTTGTTTTTTGCGTCGATTGATACTAATTTTGTTGTCATAGTCCAAAAAATGGGGATTTTAGACCCGGGTTAGATTTTTTTTTAATAGAAAAGTTTGGAAAAAGTGACTTTTTTTTATGTTATCATTATTAATGCATGGTCAATGTGTTCCACGTAGTGGAACACTCGAGTCCAAAAATGCAATTATTTTTGCCGTATCTCTTATAGTTTTTGAGATACAGGACTTTGAATTTCATGTATTATTTCAAATTTAAAAAAAAAAAAATGAGTTTTTTTACTGTTTTCTTTATAAATGCATGGTTCGAGTCCAAATATGCAATTATTTTTGCCAAATATTCTATAGTTTTCGAAATACAAGACTTTTAAATTTCATGAATTATTTCACAAAAATTAAAAAAAAAATAGTTTTTTTTAATATCATCTTAATCAATACATGGTGGATGTGTTCCACAAAGTGGAACACTCGACTCCAAATATGCAATTATTTTTGCCGTATCTCTTATACTTTTTGAGATACAAGACTTTTAAATTTCATGTATCATTTAACAAAATTTTACAAAAAAATGAGTTTTTTTTTATGTCATCTTAATCGATACATGGTGGACGTGTTCCACGAAGTGGAACACTTGAGTCCAAAAATGCAATTATTTTTGCCGTATCTCTTATACTTTTTGAGATACAAGACTTTTAAATTTCATGCATCATTTAACAAAATTTTACAAAAAAATGAGTTTTTTTTTATGTCATCTTAATCGATACATGGTGGACGTGTTCCACGAAGTGGAACACTCGAGTCCAAAAATGCAATTATTTTTGCCGTATCTCTTATACTTTTTGAGATACAAGACTTTTAAATTTCATGTAACATTTAACAAAATTTTACAAAAAAATGAGTTTTTTTTTATGTTATCTTAATCAATACATGGTGGACGTGTTCCACAATGTGGAACACTCGAGTCCAAAAATGCAATTATTTTTGCCGTATCTCTTATACTTTTCAAGATTCAAGACTTTAAAATGTCATGAATTATGTTACATCTTTTTAGAGTAGAGTAGGTTAGGTTAGGTTAGGTTAGGTTAGGTTAGGTTAGGTTAGGTTAGGTTAGGTTAGGTTAGGTTAGGTTAGGTTAGGTTAGGTTAGGTTAGGTTAGGTTAGGTTAGGTTAGGTTAGGTTAGGTTAGGTTAGGTTAGGTTAGGTTAGGTTAGGTTAGGTTAGGTTAGGTTAGGTTAGGTTAGGTTAGGTTAGGTTAGGTTAGGTTAGGTTAGGTTAGGTTAGGTTAGGTTAGGTTAGGTTAGGTTAGGTTAGGTTAGGTTAGGTTAGGTTAGGTTAGGTTAGGTTAGGTTAGGTTAGGTTAGGTTAGGTTAGGTTAGGTTAGGTTAGGTTAGGTTAGGTTAGGTTAGGTTAGGTTAGGTTAGGTTAGGTTAGGTTAGGTTAGGTTAGGTTAGGTTAGGTTAGGTTAGGTTAGGTTAGGTTAGGTTAGGTTAGGTTAGGTTAGGTTAGGTTAGGTTAGGTTAGGTTAGGTTAGGTTAGGTTAGGTTAGGTTAGGTTAGGTTAGGTTAGGTTAGGTTAGGTTAGGTTAGGTTAGGTTAGGTTAGGTTAGGTTAGGTTAGGTTAGGTTAGGTTAGGTTAGGTTAGGTTAGGTTAGGTTAGGTTAGGTTAGGTTAGGTTAGGTTAGGTTAGGTTAGGTTAGGTTAGGTTAGGTTAGGTTAGGTTAGGTTAGGTTAGGTTAGGTTAGGTTAGGTTAGGTTAGGTTAGGTTAGGTTAGGTTAGGTTAGGTTAGGTTAGGTTAGGTTAGGTTAGGTTAGGTTAGGTTAGGTTAGGTTAGGTTAGGTTAGGTTAGGTTAGGTTAGGTTAGGTTAGGTTAGGTTAGGTTAGGTTAGGTTAGGTTAGGTTAGGTTAGGTTAGGTTAGGTTAGGTTAGGTTAGGTTAGGTTAGGTTAGGTTAGGTTAGGTTAGGTTAGGTTAGGTTAGGTTAGGTTAGGTTAGGTTAGGTTAGGTTAGGTTAGGTTAGGTTAGGTTAGGTTAGGTTAGGTTAGGTTAGGTTAGGTTAGGTTAGGTTAGGTTAGGTTAGGTTAGGTTAGGTTAGGTTAGGTTAGGTTAGGTTAGGTTAGGTTAGGTTAGGTTAGGTTAGGTTAGGTTAGGTTAGGTTAGGTTAGGTTAGGTTAGGTTAGGTTAGGTTAGGTTAGGTTAGGTTAGGTTAGGTTAGGTTAGGTTAGGTTAGGTTAGGTTAGGTTAGGTTAGGTTAGGTTAGGTTAGGTTAGGTTAGGTTAGGTTAGGTTAGGTTAGGTTAGGTTAGGTTAGGTTAGGTTAGGTTAGGTTAGGTTAGGTTAGGTTAGGTTAGGTTAGGTTAGGTTAGGTTAGGTTAGGTTAGGTTAGGTTAGGTTAGGTTAGGTTAGGTTAGGTTAGGTTAGGTTAGGTTAGGTTAGGTTAGGTTAGGTTAGGTTAGGTTAGGTTAGGTTAGGTTAGGTTAGGTTAGGTTAGGTTAGGTTAGGTTAGGTTAGGTTAGGTTAGGTTAGGTTAGGTTAGGTTAGGTTAGGTTAGGTTAGGTTAGGTTAGGTTAGGTTAGGTTAGGTTAGGTTAGGTTAGGTTAGGTTAGGTTAGGTTAGGTTAGGTTAGGTTAGGTTAGGTTAGGTTAGGTTAGGTTAGGTTAGGTTAGGTTAGGTTAGGTTAGGTTAGGTTAGGTTAGGTTAGGTTAGGTTAGGTTAGGTTAGGTTAGGTTAGGTTAGGTTAGGTTAGGTTAGGTTAGGTTAGGTTAGGTTAGGTTAGGTTAGGTTAGGTTAGGTTAGGTTAGGTTAGGTTAGGTTAGGTTAGGTTAGGTTAGGTTAGGTTAGGTTAGGTTAGGTTAGGTTAGGTTAGGTTAGGTTAGGTTAGGTTAGGTTAGGTTAGGTTAGGTTAGGTTAGGTTAGGTTAGGTTAGGTTAGGTTAGGTTAGGTTAGGTTAGGTTAGGTTAGGTTAGGTTAGGTTAGGTTAGGTTAGGTTAGGTTAGGTTAGGTTAGGTTAGGTTAGGTTAGGTTAGGTTAGGTTAGGTTAGGTTAGGTTAGGTTAGGTTAGGTTAGGTTAGGTTAGGTTAGGTTAGGTTAGGTTAGGTTAGGTTAGGTTAGGTTAGGTTAGGTTAGGTTAGGTTAGGTTAGGTTAGGTTAGGTTAGGTTAGGTTAGGTTAGGTTAGGTTAGGTTAGGTTAGGTTAGGTTAGGTTAGGTTAGGTTAGGTTAGGTTAGGTTAGGTTAGGTTAGGTTAGGTTAGGTTAGGTTAGGTTAGGTTAGGTTAGGTTAGGTTAGGTTAGGTTAGGTTAGGTTAGGTTAGGTTAGGTTAGGTTAGGTTAGGTTAGGTTAGGTTAGGTTAGGTTAGGTTAGGTTAGGTTAGGTTAGGTTAGGTTAGGTTAGGTTAGGTTAGGTTAGGTTAGGTTAGGTTAGGTTAGGTTAGGTTAGGTTAGGTTAGGTTAGGTTAGGTTAGGTTAGGTTAGGTTAGGTTAGGTTAGGTTAGGTTAGGTTAGGTTAGGTTAGGTTAGGTTAGGTTAGGTTAGGTTAGGTTAGGTTAGGTTAGGTTAGGTTAGGTTAGGTTAGGTTAGGTTAGGTTAGGTTAGGTTAGGTTAGGTTAGGTTAGGTTAGGTTAGGTTAGGTTAGGTTAGGTTAGGTTAGGTTAGGTTAGGTTAGGTTAGGTTAGGTTAGGTTAGGTTAGGTTAGGTTAGGTTAGGTTAGGTTAGGTTAGGTTAGGTTAGGTTAGGTTAGGTTAGGTTAGGTTAGGTTAGGTTAGGTTAGGTTAGGTTAGGTTAGGTTAGGTTAGGTTAGGTTAGGTTAGGTTAGGTTAGGTTAGGTTAGGTTAGGTTAGGTTAGGTTAGGTTAGGTTAGGTTAGGTTAGGTTAGGTTAGGTTAGGTTAGGTTAGGTTAGGTTAGGTTAGGTTAGGTTAGGTTAGGTTAGGTTAGGTTAGGTTAGGTTAGGTTAGGTTAGGTTAGGTTAGGTTAGGTTAGGTTAGGTTAGGTTAGGTTAGGTTAGGTTAGGTTAGGTTAGGTTAGGTTAGGTTAGGTTAGGTTAGGTTAGGTTAGGTTAGGTTAGGTTAGGTTAGGTTAGGTTAGGTTAGGTTAGGTTAGGTTAGGTTAGGTTAGGTTAGGTTAGGTTAGGTTAGGTTAGGTTAGGTTAGGTTAGGTTAGGTTAGGTTAGGTTAGGTTAGGTTAGGTTAGGTTAGGTTAGGTTAGGTTAGGTTAGGTTAGGTTAGGTTAGGTTAGGTTAGGTTAGGTTAGGTTAGGTTAGGTTAGGTTAGGTTAGGTTAGGTTAGGTTAGGTTAGGTTAGGTTAGGTTAGGTTAGGTTAGGTTAGGTTAGGTTAGGTTAGGTTAGGTTAGGTTAGGTTAGGTTAGGTTAGGTTAGGTTAGGTTAGGTTAGGTTAGGTTAGGTTAGGTTAGGTTAGGTTAGGTTAGGTTAGGTTAGGTTAGGTTAGGTTAGGTTAGGTTAGGTTAGGTTAGGTTAGGTTAGGTTAGGTTAGGTTAGGTTAGGTTAGGTTAGGTTAGGTTAGGTTAGGTTAGGTTAGGTTAGGTTAGGTTAGGTTAGGTTAGGTTAGGTTAGGTTAGGTTAGGTTAGGTTAGGTTAGGTTAGGTTAGGTTAGGTTAGGTTAGGTTAGGTTAGGTTAGGTTAGGTTAGGTTAGGTTAGGTTAGGTTAGGTTAGGTTAGGTTAGGTTAGGTTAGGTTAGGTTAGGTTAGGTTAGGTTAGGTTAGGTTAGGTTAGGTTAGGTTAGGTTAGGTTAGGTTAGGTTAGGTTAGGTTAGGTTAGGTTAGGTTAGGTTAGGTTAGGTTAGGTTAGGTTAGGTTAGGTTAGGTTAGGTTAGGTTAGGTTAGGTTAGGTTAGGTTAGGTTAGGTTAGGTTAGGTTAGGTTAGGTTAGGTTAGGTTAGGTTAGGTTAGGTTAGGTTAGGTTAGGTTAGGTTAGGTTAGGTTAGGTTAGGTTAGGTTAGGTTAGGTTAGGTTAGGTTAGGTTAGGTTAGGTTAGGTTAGGTTAGGTTAGGTTAGGTTAGGTTAGGTTAGGTTAGGTTAGGTTAGGTTAGGTTAGGTTAGGTTAGGTTAGGTTAGGTTAGGTTAGGTTAGGTTAGGTTAGGTTAGGTTAGGTTAGGTTAGGTTAGGTTAGGTTAGGTTAGGTTAGGTTAGGTTAGGTTAGGTTAGGTTAGGTTAGGTTAGGTTAGGTTAGGTTAGGTTAGGTTAGGTTAGGTTAGGTTAGGTTAGGTTAGGTTAGGTTAGGTTAGGTTAGGTTAGGTTAGGTTAGGTTAGGTTAGGTTAGGTTAGGTTAGGTTAGGTTAGGTTAGGTTAGGTTAGGTTAGGTTAGGTTAGGTTAGGTTAGGTTAGGTTAGGTTAGGTTAGGTTAGGTTAGGTTAGGTTAGGTTAGGTTAGGTTAGGTTAGGTTAGGTTAGGTTAGGTTAGGTTAGGTTAGGTTAGGTTAGGTTAGGTTAGGTTAGGTTAGGTTAGGTTAGGTTAGGTTAGGTTAGGTTAGGTTAGGTTAGGTTAGGTTAGGTTAGGTTAGGTTAGGTTAGGTTAGGTTAGGTTAGGTTAGGTTAGGTTAGGTTAGGTTAGGTTAGGTTAGGTTAGGTTAGGTTAGGTTAGGTTAGGTTAGGTTAGGTTAGGTTAGGTTAGGTTAGGTTAGGTTAGGTTAGGTTAGGTTAGGTTAGGTTAGGTTAGGTTAGGTTAGGTTAGGTTAGGTTAGGTTAGGTTAGGTTAGGTTAGGTTAGGTTAGGTTAGGTTAGGTTAGGTTAGGTTAGGTTAGGTTAGGTTAGGTTAGGTTAGGTTAGGTTAGGTTAGGTTAGGTTAGGTTAGGTTAGGTTAGGTTAGGTTAGGTTAGGTTAGGTTAGGTTAGGTTAGGTTAGGTTAGGTTAGGTTAGGTTAGGTTAGGTTAGGTTAGGTTAGGTTAGGTTAGGTTAGGTTAGGTTAGGTTAGGTTAGGTTAGGTTAGGTTAGGTTAGGTTAGGTTAGGTTAGGTTAGGTTAGGTTAGGTTAGGTTAGGTTAGGTTAGGTTAGGTTAGGTTAGGTTAGGTTAGGTTAGGTTAGGTTAGGTTAGGTTAGGTTAGGTTAGGTTAGGTTAGGTTAGGTTAGGTTAGGTTAGGTTAGGTTAGGTTAGGTTAGGTTAGGTTAGGTTAGGTTAGGTTAGGTTAGGTTAGGTTAGGTTAGGTTAGGTTAGGTTAGGTTAGGTTAGGTTAGGTTAGGTTAGGTTAGGTTAGGTTAGGTTAGGTTAGGTTAGGTTAGGTTAGGTTAGGTTAGGTTAGGTTAGGTTAGGTTAGGTTAGGTTAGGTTAGGTTAGGTTAGGTTAGGTTAGGTTAGGTTAGGTTAGGTTAGGTTAGGTTAGGTTAGGTTAGGTTAGGTTAGGTTAGGTTAGGTTAGGTTAGGTTAGGTTAGGTTAGGTTAGGTTAGGTTAGGTTAGGTTAGGTTAGGTTAGGTTAGGTTAGGTTAGGTTAGGTTAGGTTAGGTTAGGTTAGGTTAGGTTAGGTTAGGTTAGGTTAGGTTAGGTTAGGTTAGGTTAGGTTAGGTTAGGTTAGGTTAGGTTAGGTTAGGTTAGGTTAGGTTAGGTTAGGTTAGGTTAGGTTAGGTTAGGTTAGGTTAGGTTAGGTTAGGTTAGGTTAGGTTAGGTTAGGTTAGGTTAGGTTAGGTTAGGTTAGGTTAGGTTAGGTTAGGTTAGGTTAGGTTAGGTTAGGTTAGGTTAGGTTAGGTTAGGTTAGGTTAGGTTAGGTTAGGTTAGGTTAGGTTAGGTTAGGTTAGGTTAGGTTAGGTTAGGTTAGGTTAGGTTAGGTTAGGTTAGGTTAGGTTAGGTTAGGTTAGGTTAGGTTAGGTTAGGTTAGGTTAGGTTAGGTTAGGTTAGGTTAGGTTAGGTTAGGTTAGGTTAGGTTAGGTTAGGTTAGGTTAGGTTAGGTTAGGTTAGGTTAGGTTAGGTTAGGTTAGGTTAGGTTAGGTTAGGTTAGGTTAGGTTAGGTTAGGTTAGGTTAGGTTAGGTTAGGTTAGGTTAGGTTAGGTTAGGTTAGGTTAGGTTAGGTTAGGTTAGGTTAGGTTAGGTTAGGTTAGGTTAGGTTAGGTTAGGTTAGGTTAGGTTAGGTTAGGTTAGGTTAGGTTAGGTTAGGTTAGGTTAGGTTAGGTTAGGTTAGGTTAGGTTAGGTTAGGTTAGGTTAGGTTAGGTTAGGTTAGGTTAGGTTAGGTTAGGTTAGGTTAGGTTAGGTTAGGTTAGGTTAGGTTAGGTTAGGTTAGGTTAGGTTAGGTTAGGTTAGGTTAGGTTAGGTTAGGTTAGGTTAGGTTAGGTTAGGTTAGGTTAGGTTAGGTTAGGTTAGGTTAGGTTAGGTTAGGTTAGGTTAGGTTAGGTTAGGTTAGGTTAGGTTAGGTTAGGTTAGGTTAGGTTAGGTTAGGTTAGGTTAGGTTAGGTTAGGTTAGGTTAGGTTAGGTTAGGTTAGGTTAGGTTAGGTTAGGTTAGGTTAGGTTAGGTTAGGTTAGGTTAGGTTAGGTTAGGTTAGGTTAGGTTAGGTTAGGTTAGGTTAGGTTAGGTTAGGTTAGGTTAGGTTAGGTTAGGTTAGGTTAGGTTAGGTTAGGTTAGGTTAGGTTAGGTTAGGTTAGGTTAGGTTAGGTTAGGTTAGGTTAGGTTAGGTTAGGTTAGGTTAGGTTAGGTTAGGTTAGGTTAGGTTAGGTTAGGTTAGGTTAGGTTAGGTTAGGTTAGGTTAGGTTAGGTTAGGTTAGGTTAGGTTAGGTTAGGTTAGGTTAGGTTAGGTTAGGTTAGGTTAGGTTAGGTTAGGTTAGGTTAGGTTAGGTTAGGTTAGGTTAGGTTAGGTTAGGTTAGGTTAGGTTAGGTTAGGTTAGGTTAGGTTAGGTTAGGTTAGGTTAGGTTAGGTTAGGTTAGGTTAGGTTAGGTTAGGTTAGGTTAGGTTAGGTTAGGTTAGGTTAGGTTAGGTTAGGTTAGGTTAGGTTAGGTTAGGTTAGGTTAGGTTAGGTTAGGTTAGGTTAGGTTAGGTTAGGTTAGGTTAGGTTAGGTTAGGTTAGGTTAGGTTAGGTTAGGTTAGGTTAGGTTAGGTTAGGTTAGGTTAGGTTAGGTTAGGTTAGGTTAGGTTAGGTTAGGTTAGGTTAGGTTAGGTTAGGTTAGGTTAGGTTAGGTTAGGTTAGGTTAGGTTAGGTTAGGTTAGGTTAGGTTAGGTTAGGTTAGGTTAGGTTAGGTTAGGTTAGGTTAGGTTAGGTTAGGTTAGGTTAGGTTAGGTTAGGTTAGGTTAGGTTAGGTTAGGTTAGGTTAGGTTAGGTTAGGTTAGGTTAGGTTAGGTTAGGTTAGGTTAGGTTAGGTTAGGTTAGGTTAGGTTAGGTTAGGTTAGGTTAGGTTAGGTTAGGTTAGGTTAGGTTAGGTTAGGTTAGGTTAGGTTAGGTTAGGTTAGGTTAGGTTAGGTTAGGTTAGGTTAGGTTAGGTTAGGTTAGGTTAGGTTAGGTTAGGTTAGGTTAGGTTAGGTTAGGTTAGGTTAGGTTAGGTTAGGTTAGGTTAGGTTAGGTTAGGTTAGGTTAGGTTAGGTTAGGTTAGGTTAGGTTAGGTTAGGTTAGGTTAGGTTAGGTTAGGTTAGGTTAGGTTAGGTTAGGTTAGGTTAGGTTAGGTTAGGTTAGGTTAGGTTAGGTTAGGTTAGGTATAGGTTAGGTTAGGTTAGGTTAGGTTAGGTTAGGTTAGGTTAGGTTAGGTTAGGTTAGGTTAGGTTAGGTTAGGTTAGGTTAGGTTAGGTTAGGTTAGGTTAGGTTAGGTTAGGTTAGGTTAGGTTAGGTTAGGTTAGGTTAGGTTAGGTTAGGTTAGGTTAGGTTAGGTTAGGTTAGGTTAGGTTAGGTTAGGTTAGGTTAGGTTAGGTTAGGTTAGGTTAGGTTAGGTTAGGTTAGGTTAGGTTAGGTTAGGTTAGGTTAGGTTAGGTTAGGTTAGGTTAGGTTAGGTTAGGTTAGGTTAGGTTAGGTTAGGTTAGGTTAGGTTAGGTTAGGTTAGGTTAGGTTAGGTTAGGTTAGGTTAGGTTAGGTTAGGTTAGGTTAGGTTAGGTTAGGTTAGGTTAGGTTAGGTTAGGTTAGGTTAGGTTAGGTTAGGTTAGGTTAGGTTAGGTTAGGTTAGGTTAGGTTAGGTTAGGTTAGGTTAGGTTAGGTTAGGTTAGGTTAGGTTAGGTTAGGTTAGGTTAGGTTAGGTTAGGTTAGGTTAGGTTAGGTTAGGTTAGGTTAGGTTAGGTTAGGTTAGGTTAGGTTAGGTTAGGTTAGGTTAGGTTAGGTTAGGTTAGGTTAGGTTAGGTTAGGTTAGGTTAGGTTAGGTTAGGTTAGGTTAGGTTAGGTTAGGTTAGGTTAGGTTAGGTTAGGTTAGGTTAGGTTAGGTTAGGTTAGGTTAGGTTAGGTTAGGTTAGGTTAGGTTAGGTTAGGTTAGGTTAGGTTAGGTTAGGTTAGGTTAGGTTAGGTTAGGTTAGGTTAGGTTAGGTTAGGTTAGGTTAGGTTAGGTTAGGTTAGGTTAGGTTAGGTTAGGTTAGGTTAGGTTAGGTTAGGTTAGGTTAGGTTAGGTTAGGTTAGGTTAGGTTAGGTTAGGTTAGGTTAGGTTAGGTTAGGTTAGGTTAGGTTAGGTTAGGTTAGGTTAGGTTAGGTTAGGTTAGGTTAGGTTAGGTTAGGTTAGGTTAGGTTAGGTTAGGTTAGGTTAGGTTAGGTTAGGTTAGGTTAGGTTAGGTTAGGTTAGGTTAGGTTAGGTTAGGTTAGGTTAGGTTAGGTTAGGTTAGGTTAGGTTAGGTTAGGTTAGGTTAGGTTAGGTTAGGTTAGGTTAGGTTAGGTTAGGTTAGGTTAGGTTAGGTTAGGTTAGGTTAGGTTAGGTTAGGTTAGGTTAGGTTAGGTTAGGTTAGGTTAGGTTAGGTTAGGTTAGGTTAGGTTAGGTTAGGTTAGGTTAGGTTAGGTTAGGTTAGGTTAGGTTAGGTTAGGTTAGGTTAGGTTAGGTTAGGTTAGGTTAGGTTAGGTTAGGTTAGGTTAGGTTAGGTTAGGTTAGGTTAGGTTAGGTTAGGTTAGGTTAGGTTAGGTTAGGTTAGGTTAGGTTAGGTTAGGTTAGGTTAGGTTAGGTTAGGTTAGGTTAGGTTAGGTTAGGTTAGGTTAGGTTAGGTTAGGTTAGGTTAGGTTAGGTTAGGTTAGGTTAGGTTAGGTTAGGTTAGGTTAGGTTAGGTTAGGTTAGGTTAGGTTAGGTTAGGTTAGGTTAGGTTAGGTTAGGTTAGGTTAGGTTAGGTTAGGTTAGGTTAGGTTAGGTTAGGTTAGGTTAGGTTAGGTTAGGTTAGGTTAGGTTAGGTTAGGTTAGGTTAGGTTAGGTTAGGTTAGGTTAGGTTAGGTTAGGTTAGGTTAGGTTAGGTTAGGTTAGGTTAGGTTAGGTTAGGTTAGGTTAGGTTAGGTTAGGTTAGGTTAGGTTAGGTTAGGTTAGGTTAGGTTAGGTTAGGTTAGGTTAGGTTAGGTTAGGTTAGGTTAGGTTAGGTTAGGTTAGGTTAGGTTAGGTTAGGTTAGGTTAGGTTAGGTTAGGTTAGGTTAGGTTAGGTTAGGTTAGGTTAGGTTAGGTTAGGTTAGGTTAGGTTAGGTTAGGTTAGGTTAGGTTAGGTTAGGTTAGGTTAGGTTAGGTTAGGTTAGGTTAGGTTAGGTTAGGTTAGGTTAGGTTAGGTTAGGTTAGGTTAGGTTAGGTTAGGTTAGGTTAGGTTAGGTTAGGTTAGGTTAGGTTAGGTTAGGTTAGGTTAGGTTAGGTTAGGTTAGGTTAGGTTAGGTTAGGTTAGGTTAGGTTAGGTTAGGTTAGGTTAGGTTAGGTTAGGTTAGGTTAGGTTAGGTTAGGTTAGGTTAGGTTAGGTTAGGTTAGGTTAGGTTAGGTTAGGTTAGGTTAGGTTAGGTTAGGTTAGGTTAGGTTAGGTTAGGTTAGGTTAGGTTAGGTTAGGTTAGGTTAGGTTAGGTTAGGTTAGGTTAGGTTAGGTTAGGTTAGGTTAGGTTAGGTTAGGTTAGGTTAGGTTAGGTTAGGTTAGGTTAGGTTAGGTTAGGTTAGGTTAGGTTAGGTTAGGTTAGGTTAGGTTAGGTTAGGTTAGGTTAGGTTAGGTTAGGTTAGGTTAGGTTAGGTTAGGTTAGGTTAGGTTAGGTTAGGTTAGGTTAGGTTAGGTTAGGTTAGGTTAGGTTAGGTTAGGTTAGGTTAGGTTAGGTTAGGTTAGGTTAGGTTAGGTTAGGTTAGGTTAGGTTAGGTTAGGTTAGGTTAGGTTAGGTTAGGTTAGGTTAGGTTAGGTTAGGTTAGGTTAGGTTAGGTTAGGTTAGGTTAGGTTAGGTTAGGTTAGGTTAGGTTAGGTTAGGTTAGGTTAGGTTAGGTTAGGTTAGGTTAGGTTAGGTTAGGTTAGGTTAGGTTAGGTTAGGTTAGGTTAGGTTAGGTTAGGTTAGGTTAGGTTAGGTTAGGTTAGGTTAGGTTAGGTTAGGTTAGGTTAGGTTAGGTTAGGTTAGGTTAGGTTAGGTTAGGTTAGGTTAGGTTAGGTTAGGTTAGGTTAGGTTAGGTTAGGTTAGGTTAGGTTAGGTTAGGTTAGGTTAGGTTAGGTTAGGTTAGGTTAGGTTAGGTTAGGTTAGGTTAGGTTAGGTTAGGTTAGGTTAGGTTAGGTTAGGTTAGGTTAGGTTAGGTTAGGTTAGGTTAGGTTAGGTTAGGTTAGGTTAGGTTAGGTTAGGTTAGGTTAGGTTAGGTTAGGTTAGGTTAGGTTAGGTTAGGTTAGGTTAGGTTAGGTTAGGTTAGGTTAGGTTAGGTTAGGTTAGGTTAGGTTAGGTTAGGTTAGGTTAGGTTAGGTTAGGTTAGGTTAGGTTAGGTTAGGTTAGGTTAGGTTAGGTTAGGTTAGGTTAGGTTAGGTTAGGTTAGGTTAGGTTAGGTTAGGTTAGGTTAGGTTAGGTTAGGTTAGGTTAGGTTAGGTTAGGTTAGGTTAGGTTAGGTTAGGTTAGGTTAGGTTAGGTTAGGTTAGGTTAGGTTAGGTTAGGTTAGGTTAGGTTAGGTTAGGTTAGGTTAGGTTAGGTTAGGTTAGGTTAGGTTAGGTTAGGTTAGGTTAGGTTAGGTTAGGTTAGGTTAGGTTAGGTTAGGTTAGGTTAGGTTAGGTTAGGTTAGGTTAGGTTAGGTTAGGTTAGGTTAGGTTAGGTTAGGTTAGGTTAGGTTAGGTTAGGTTAGGTTAGGTTAGGTTAGGTTAGGTTAGGTTAGGTTAGGTTAGGTTAGGTTAGGTTAGGTTAGGTTAGGTTAGGTTAGGTTAGGTTAGGTTAGGTTAGGTTAGGTTAGGTTAGGTTAGGTTAGGTTAGGTTAGGTTAGGTTAGGTTAGGTTAGGTTAGGTTAGGTTAGGTTAGGTTAGGTTAGGTTAGGTTAGGTTAGGTTAGGTTAGGTTAGGTTAGGTTAGGTTAGGTTAGGTTAGGTTAGGTTAGGTTAGGTTAGGTTAGGTTAGGTTAGGTTAGGTTAGGTTAGGTTAGGTTAGGTTAGGTTAGGTTAGGTTAGGTTAGGTTAGGTTAGGTTAGGTTAGGTTAGGTTAGGTTAGGTTAGGTTAGGTTAGGTTAGGTTAGGTTAGGTTAGGTTAGGTTAGGTTAGGTTAGGTTAGGTTAGGTTAGGTTAGGTTAGGTTAGGTTAGGTTAGGTTAGGTTAGGTTAGGTTAGGTTAGGTTAGGTTAGGTTAGGTTAGGTTAGGTTAGGTTAGGTTAGGTTAGGTTAGGTTAGGTTAGGTTAGGTTAGGTTAGGTTAGGTTAGGTTAGGTTAGGTTAGGTTAGGTTAGGTTAGGTTAGGTTAGGTTAGGTTAGGTTAGGTTAGGTTAGGTTAGGTTAGGTTAGGTTAGGTTAGGTTAGGTTAGGTTAGGTTAGGTTAGGTTAGGTTAGGTTAGGTTAGGTTAGGTTAGGTTAGGTTAGGTTAGGTTAGGTTAGGTTAGGTTAGGTTAGGTTAGGTTAGGTTAGGTTAGGTTAGGTTAGGTTAGGTTAGGTTAGGTTAGGTTAGGTTAGGTTAGGTTAGGTTAGGTTAGGTTAGGTTAGGTTAGGTTAGGTTAGGTTAGGTTAGGTTAGGTTAGGTTAGGTTAGGTTAGGTTAGGTTAGGTTAGGTTAGGTTAGGTTAGGTTAGGTTAGGTTAGGTTAGGTTAGGTTAGGTTAGGTTAGGTTAGGTTAGGTTAGGTTAGGTTAGGTTAGGTTAGGTTAGGTTAGGTTAGGTTAGGTTAGGTTAGGTTAGGTTAGGTTAGGTTAGGTTAGGTTAGGTTAGGTTAGGTTAGGTTAGGTTAGGTTAGGTTAGGTTAGGTTAGGTTAGGTTAGGTTAGGTTAGGTTAGGTTAGGTTAGGTTAGGTTAGGTTAGGTTAGGTTAGGTTAGGTTAGGTTAGGTTAGGTTAGGTTAGGTTAGGTTAGGTTAGGTTAGGTTAGGTTAGGTTAGGTTAGGTTAGGTTAGGTTAGGTTAGGTTAGGTTAGGTTAGGTTAGGTTAGGTTAGGTTAGGTTAGGTTAGGTTAGGTTAGGTTAGGTTAGGTTAGGTTAGGTTAGGTTAGGTTAGGTTAGGTTAGGTTAGGTTAGGTTAGGTTAGGTTAGGTTAGGTTAGGTTAGGTTAGGTTAGGTTAGGTTAGGTTAGGTTAGGTTAGGTTAGGTTAGGTTAGGTTAGGTTAGGTTAGGTTAGGTTAGGTTAGGTTAGGTTAGGTTAGGTTAGGTTAGGTTAGGTTAGGTTAGGTTAGGTTAGGTTAGGTTAGGTTAGGTTAGGTTAGGTTAGGTTAGGTTAGGTTAGGTTAGGTTAGGTTAGGTTAGGTTAGGTTAGGTTAGGTTAGGTTAGGTTAGGTTAGGTTAGGTTAGGTTAGGTTAGGTTAGGTTAGGTTAGGTTAGGTTAGGTTAGGTTAGGTTAGGTTAGGTTAGGTTAGGTTAGGTTAGGTTAGGTTAGGTTAGGTTAGGTTAGGTTAGGTTAGGTTAGGTTAGGTTAGGTTAGGTTAGGTTAGGTTAGGTTAGGTTAGGTTAGGTTAGGTTAGGTTAGGTTAGGTTAGGTTAGGTTAGGTTAGGTTAGGTTAGGTTAGGTTAGGTTAGGTTAGGTTAGGTTAGGTTAGGTTAGGTTAGGTTAGGTTAGGTTAGGTTAGGTTAGGTTAGGTTAGGTTAGGTTAGGTTAGGTTAGGTTAGGTTAGGTTAGGTTAGGTTAGGTTAGGTTAGGTTAGGTTAGGTTAGGTTAGGTTAGGTTAGGTTAGGTTAGGTTAGGTTAGGTTAGGTTAGGTTAGGTTAGGTTAGGTTAGGTTAGGTTAGGTTAGGTTAGGTTAGGTTAGGTTAGGTTAGGTTAGGTTAGGTTAGGTTAGGTTAGGTTAGGTTAGGTTAGGTTAGGTTAGGTTAGGTTAGGTTAGGTTAGGTTAGGTTAGGTTAGGTTAGGTTAGGTTAGGTTAGGTTAGGTTAGGTTAGGTTAGGTTAGGTTAGGTTAGGTTAGGTTAGGTTAGGTTAGGTTAGGTTAGGTTAGGTTAGGTTAGGTTAGGTTAGGTTAGGTTAGGTTAGGTTAGGTTAGGTTAGGTTAGGTTAGGTTAGGTTAGGTTAGGTTAGGTTAGGTTAGGTTAGGTTAGGTTAGGTTAGGTTAGGTTAGGTTAGGTTAGGTTAGGTTAGGTTAGGTTAGGTTAGGTTAGGTTAGGTTAGGTTAGGTTAGGTTAGGTTAGGTTAGGTTAGGTTAGGTTAGGTTAGGTTAGGTTAGGTTAGGTTAGGTTAGGTTAGGTTAGGTTAGGTTAGGTTAGGTTAGGTTAGGTTAGGTTAGGTTAGGTTAGGTTAGGTTAGGTTAGGTTAGGTTAGGTTAGGTTAGGTTAGGTTAGGTTAGGTTAGGTTAGGTTAGGTTAGGTTAGGTTAGGTTAGGTTAGGTTAGGTTAGGTTAGGTTAGGTTAGGTTAGGTTAGGTTAGGTTAGGTTAGGTTAGGTTAGGTTAGGTTAGGTTAGGTTAGGTTAGGTTAGGTTAGGTTAGGTTAGGTTAGGTTAGGTTAGGTTAGGTTAGGTTAGGTTAGGTTAGGTTAGGTTAGGTTAGGTTAGGTTAGGTTAGGTTAGGTTAGGTTAGGTTAGGTTAGGTTAGGTTAGGTTAGGTTAGGTTAGGTTAGGTTAGGTTAGGTTAGGTTAGGTTAGGTTAGGTTAGGTTAGGTTAGGTTAGGTTAGGTTAGGTTAGGTTAGGTTAGGTTAGGTTAGGTTAGGTTAGGTTAGGTTAGGTTAGGTTAGGTTAGGTTAGGTTAGGTTAGGTTAGGTTAGGTTAGGTTAGGTTAGGTTAGGTTAGGTTAGGTTAGGTTAGGTTAGGTTAGGTTAGGTTAGGTTAGGTTAGGTTAGGTTAGGTTAGGTTAGGTTAGGTTAGGTTAGGTTAGGTTAGGTTAGGTTAGGTTAGGTTAGGTTAGGTTAGGTTAGGTTAGGTTAGGTTAGGTTAGGTTAGGTTAGGTTAGGTTAGGTTAGGTTAGGTTAGGTTAGGTTAGGTTAGGTTAGGTTAGGTTAGGTTAGGTTAGGTTAGGTTAGGTTAGGTTAGGTTAGGTTAGGTTAGGTTAGGTTAGGTTAGGTTAGGTTAGGTTAGGTTAGGTTAGGTTAGGTTAGGTTAGGTTAGGTTAGGTTAGGTTAGGTTAGGTTAGGTTAGGTTAGGTTAGGTTAGGTTAGGTTAGGTTAGGTTAGGTTAGGTTAGGTTAGGTTAGGTTAGGTTAGGTTAGGTTAGGTTAGGTTAGGTTAGGTTAGGTTAGGTTAGGTTAGGTTAGGTTAGGTTAGGTTAGGTTAGGTTAGGTTAGGTTAGGTTAGGTTAGGTTAGGTTAGGTTAGGTTAGGTTAGGTTAGGTTAGGTTAGGTTAGGTTAGGTTAGGTTAGGTTAGGTTAGGTTAGGTTAGGTTAGGTTAGGTTAGGTTAGGTTAGGTTAGGTTAGGTTAGGTTAGGTTAGGTTAGGTTAGGTTAGGTTAGGTTAGGTTAGGTTAGGTTAGGTTAGGTTAGGTTAGGTTAGGTTAGGTTAGGTTAGGTTAGGTTAGGTTAGGTTAGGTTAGGTTAGGTTAGGTTAGGTTAGGTTAGGTTAGGTTAGGTTAGGTTAGGTTAGGTTAGGTTAGGTTAGGTTAGGTTAGGTTAGGTTAGGTTAGGTTAGGTTAGGTTAGGTTAGGTTAGGTTAGGTTAGGTTAGGTTAGGTTAGGTTAGGTTAGGTTAGGTTAGGTTAGGTTAGGTTAGGTTAGGTTAGGTTAGGTTAGGTTAGGTTAGGTTAGGTTAGGTTAGGTTAGGTTAGGTTAGGTTAGGTTAGGTTAGGTTAGGTTAGGTTAGGTTAGGTTAGGTTAGGTTAGGTTAGGTTAGGTTAGGTTAGGTTAGGTTAGGTTAGGTTAGGTTAGGTTAGGTTAGGTTAGGTTAGGTTAGGTTAGGTTAGGTTAGGTTAGGTTAGGTTAGGTTAGGTTAGGTTAGGTTAGGTTAGGTTAGGTTAGGTTAGGTTAGGTTAGGTTAGGTTAGGTTAGGTTAGGTTAGGTTAGGTTAGGTTAGGTTAGGTTAGGTTAGGTTAGGTTAGGTTAGGTTAGGTTAGGTTAGGTTAGGTTAGGTTAGGTTAGGTTAGGTTAGGTTAGGTTAGGTTAGGTTAGGTTAGGTTAGGTTAGGTTAGGTTAGGTTAGGTTAGGTTAGGTTAGGTTAGGTTAGGTTAGGTTAGGTTAGGTTAGGTTAGGTTAGGTTAGGTTAGGTTAGGTTAGGTTAGGTTAGGTTAGGTTAGGTTAGGTTAGGTTAGGTTAGGTTAGGTTAGGTTAGGTTAGGTTAGGTTAGGTTAGGTTAGGTTAGGTTAGGTTAGGTTAGGTTAGGTTAGGTTAGGTTAGGTTAGGTTAGGTTAGGTTAGGTTAGGTTAGGTTAGGTTAGGTTAGGTTAGGTTAGGTTAGGTTAGGTTAGGTTAGGTTAGGTTAGGTTAGGTTAGGTTAGGTTAGGTTAGGTTAGGTTAGGTTAGGTTAGGTTAGGTTAGGTTAGGTTAGGTTAGGTTAGGTTAG